>OZ005654.1:150718212-150954586 GCA_963930645.1 Salticus scenicus
ATTATTTTATTTATTTATTTATTATTTGTAATTCAATGGCTTGATGGCTACAGATGTTATTTTACTAGATCATAAACTGGCTTAATATATTTTTAAACAAATGTCGCTGTTAAATTAGTTATTTATATATAAACTAGCAAACCCGTGCGAAACTCTCGCTATTTCTTTCTTTCTTTCTTTCTTTTTCTCTCTTTTTTTTTTTTTTTTTTTTTTTTTTTTTTTAATCTATTTACCTTTAAAATTTGAATCTTATAATTCTTATGCCGATTTCACTACTCAATTTAAATTTTAATTCGTCAGAAGCCAAATTATTATTAGTTTTTGTGGGTGAAACGCTAATGATAGTTAAATCAAATCATTCAAAGAAAAGTTTCAAAATAAAATTCATGTTTAACGACCCAGTTTTCACACTTCCCCAGGCAGGAGAGCTTTAGTACAGGACGCCCGTGGCGACTTTTAAATTTTTGTCGCCATGTTGGTGATGCCTTTTAATTTATTCATTTTTGAATAATTTTTTGCTAAAAAAAAAACTTAGTATCTATTTTGATTATACTTCTTACTATTGCGTTTTTTATTAAATTTTTGACAAAAGTTCATATTTTGTTTATATCTTTAAGGTATTGCCAAGTTTAAGATGACACTTGCAGAGATTGTAAAGATGCAATTTTTTAAAATAGATTTTTTTTATAATAAAAGGGTCTCATTAAACAAATTTCGTCATTGTTTTTATTAGATAATTGAAATGAGTTCACGAGCTTAAATATTGCTTATGTATTATTTTTTATTCTCGTGTATTTTTATTAAGTCACTATCGTATCGTTTCTGCAAAATGTAATCGTAATTGGTCCACGTTAGAGAAATAGTATATAGATACTTAGCAATACTAAAGGCCCAATCTTCTCTGTTTTTAACTGAACACTTTGATACATTGTAGCATATCGGACATCGTCCACAACGCTCTCTGAATGCAAATTAGCTTTAAATATGAAAAGCCTTAAAAATCTATATATATATGTATATATATATATTATTATTATTATGAGAGTAAGAAATACGTTAAATGAAAACAAATATGCAATAATAATAATGATGATGATAATAAATAGATAAATAGATAGAAATAGAATAATAAATAGATAAAATAGAAATATAGAATTAAGCATGGAATTAAAAAAAAAAAAAGCATCTTATTTAAAGTTAGCAGCTATTTTAAACTATTCTTATTATTTTACAACTTTATCACTTAAAAAAATAAGAGAAAAAATGTAATAATTCACTTGTTTAAGCCAGAAGAGAAATAGTGAAACCATTTGGCCTACACAATTAATCGATAAAAACTACTGATAAAATTATTATCGTTAATTTCTAAATCCAAGGCGTTATGGAATTAGTCTCGAGTGAAACTTTCTCATCATCAGAATGCAATGAGCATTTTAATTGTTCAAAAATCCAGTTAATATTCATATCACATTCGAAAAAATTTCTCTACTGCCATTATTATATATTTATCTCATTCAGAATTAAATTCATGACAATTCTATCTGATTCCATCCATGTCTGACTTTATGCTTAGCTACAGATGGAATTTATAATGCAGAAAATGTTGCAATTAGTAAGATAAATATTTTTTTTTTTTTTTTTTTTTAATGATTTTTTGAGCATCTCTCTATCAGTAAAATATGTATGTATATTCTAAATATTTAAAAGAAATAATAATAATAATAATGATAAAGAGACGTGACCATATTTTTTTTATTCTTATATTTTAAGATATTTCTGCATAGCTGATAACAATTACGAATAAAGTACATTATAAAACTCATTCGTAAAACAAATGGCGTACGTAATAAAACAGATAAAATTGAATAAATAAGATAACAGTGACGTTTTTGGATCCACCTCTCAGAAGCATTTTTACCGTGAACAAAAATGTGATTTTAGAAATATATATTTAAAAAACTATTGGGTCCGCTCGGCTTCCGACTCTCTTCACTTATTAATCCTTGCGGGGCTCTATCGCCTATTCGCTGCTTTGCCTTTCACTGAATAGGAATATTAATAGTGCATAATACAAGAGAAAAGAAAAAACAAAATTATAAAAATCCCCACTTTCAATGTCAAATTTAAATACATAATATTTAATGCCACCTTCTTTTTTCAAATGAAATATATGCTAAAAATCAGTAATTTTTTTCAGAATTAAAAGAAATTCGTAATATCTAAAATATTTTGCGTTACAGCTTTAGTATATGAACCTCTTGGCGACTTTTAAATTTTGGTCACTATTTGGCGAGGAATTTTTTGGTATAATTGCTTGTTTAAAAAAGGAAAAAAAGAAAAACAAATCTAGTACTTATTTTTTCTAATACCTATACTTTTTACTGTTGAATTTTTAAATTAATTTAGAGCAGTATAATAGTCTATATATATTTCTAATGTGCAGCTAAAGTATATTTCTAATGTCTTTAAATATACTTTTAAAGACAAAAAGAAATGACCGATAACTTGAAAAAGAATAAATAATCAGATTCATAAACAATGCCATTTTGGAAATCAAATTTCCAAACTTAAATTCAATTACTTTCTTAAAAATTTGATATAATACAAATGTAAATATAAAAAATATCACCAAATTAAATGCTTACCTGTAATGGATAATGACAATCATTATTCTCAGAAAAAAAAAAAAAAAAAAAACATATAAAAAAATTATAAACAACATAAGAATTTGCCATTTATTTCTGGCATTTACTTTATTATATATATATTTTACACCATTTTAATTTTCCCATAGAAAATGACTTCATGAAAAACAACGTCATAAGGGAAACTTTTTCAAGGTGCCAAATAGAGTACCTTTATAAGCCCGACGTTTTTAATTAATAACTTCCTTAATTAAGATTATAGAAATTTTTAACCGGCTGAAATGCCTTCCTTGGAATATTCCGCATTTATTGGTATGCGGAGAACCCTGCCCTTTGCGAGGAGAGGCGGTCGCAGACAAAAAAAAAAAGTTCATACCAGTGACAAAAACTTTTCTTTAATATATAGAGAAAAAAAAAAAAAAAAAGAAAGAAATAGAAAAGAAGAGTTAATATGTTTCATGCTTATCACCAGCTAGAAGCGTTGACTATATACCTCAAAATTTTAGGTTCACTTTGAAATTAAATTACCGTAACGTTCGTATTAAGTTGAGGAAACTAGTTAAATATGGAATATCATTTATATTTGAACTGACCATAATAAACTAAAATATTTTAGATCACTGGGGAATCGACTATTGCAAACTTTCCAGTGCTGTTAATGTGCTTTGATGGTTTTATGTTTCAAAAAATAGAGTTTGCATGCAAAAGTTTATTTAAATATATATATATATATATATATATTCAGGTAATATGGACCAAGCGGGTAATATGGAACAGTTATGAAGGGAAAAATGGCATACCCATTTCTTAAAAGATAATATGGAATAGTGTAGTATTTTATTTTTTAAAGAAAATCATGAATAATTACAATATAAATATTTTATTTTGTAATTATTATTGAAAATAAACTGTATTTGAAAAAATTTTCAACATTCAAGTTTTGCGAATGTCGCACATTATATGAAATAGTTGGTATTCCATATTACCCGGATCGCCATCTTGATGAATAAATCAACTTCAACCACCTGTTGGTGAAATAAATTCATGGGAATCAGACCACTAACTAACTCAACTCCCCTACCGAAAATGACACTGGGTTTTCACTAATTTTACTGCTTCGTAAATATATTACAAAATTCCTAATACTTACTTCCAAAAAAGCCGGAATCTTGTTAAACGAAAGAAGTTGTATGACACAAAAACTGCTCTTCTCAGTGATACAAGGTGAACTACTAAAAAACTACTAGTACCTGGAACTACTTAGTACCGTTCATACTTGAGGCCAATGGAAGACGTTTCATATGCTTCCAATAGGTAGCAGCATTGTACAGGTGAGATATAACGGTATTTCATTTTACGCGAATATTCAAAATTCTCTAACGTTCCTCTATGCATAAATGTTCATCTTCGTCTTCAGAGATTATTATGCGCATTTTACATAAATATAAATTTCAATGATTCACATAAATCCTTTCATTCAAAATTTCTTTTGTATTAAATATTACAAATGTGCTCTAGATTACTAAAAATATGTTCTTATTGGTTTCATTGTTGTCATCTTATCTAAGTCCTTTTTAAAATGCAATTAAAACTTCAAAATCATCCTGCGGGATGAATGGGAACTTTTGTATATGTTCAAACTCAAATTTGTAGCTTTGAATAGTGTATATTTATTGACAGTTTACATAGATATGTACATAAGCATATATATTCTTTTATAATATATTTAGATATAGTGCCTGTTTTTTTTTTTTTTTTTTTTTTTTCCTTCTAATTCTATAAGACAAGATTAAAACAGAAAACATATAACATAGAAAAAAGTTTTATGTGTTATTAACAATTTTTTTTTTTCAAAATATCCATGAGATAAAAATTATTGGAGATGGCTCATTAAAAAAAAATCTTTAGTTGCATTGCTTTGCTGCAATGGAGTAGGTTAAATGTGTAAAGCTTCCATCTGTATTTTCTTATAAATATCCATTATTGTAATAAGAAACTTCAAACTTTATTATGAACGAAATTTCACAAAATGAACACTACTGCTAATAAAATTTTACATGGTTTTCTTATCTTTCTATCACAGTGAACCACACTGTTTTCATAAACAATGTCTTTGGTGTATCATCTTTAAACTTTAACAATAATAGTAACAGTTTAAAAATTTGCAGGTGCATATCTTACAGGTTACCTATACTCTTTTAATGTTGTTCATAGTAACATAATATCCAGTATAACTTTTTTCTGTAATGGAATGGGGTAAATGTATAACGTAACACTCAGTATTTTATATACATAGGATGCACATATTTCTAAAGAACAGCCAAATTTCAATACCAGAAGGATGGCATATTTAACAACATTTTTTTTTTTTTTTTTTTTTTTTTTTTTTTGGGGGGGGGGGGGGATTAATTACCATGCAGCAAAGATAACAAAAATTACGAAATTTTGTATTAACGTCTTTGCTTCACAACACAGAATATATAAAACAAAAACGATCAAAAACGATCACGAAATCAGTTATTATTGTTTAAGGCTAAAGCATGCGTGATTTCAAATTTTTAATTTTAATACCCTAATTAAAAATTACATAACACTGACATTCTTCAAACCTCCATTCCTCTTTTCAGAAAGTAGGTTCTAATTTCCATTTACCGCTGAAAACTGTTTTAAAAAATGGTATATACATAGTACTTAAATGAAATGATACTGTTTGTATATTGGTATGGAGCGTATACAGACATAATAATCATAAAATAAGTTTGGAATGCTTTTAGTTGATGTACAACGCGAAAAAAATATCTCCCCTTCTCCAACATTAATGAACCTGAATATTACACTGAGAGAAGAATAGGCTGAAATCCCACTAGATCTCTTCAATGGGCGAGTGGAAAGTATATAAAATAGACGCGAAACATGCATCTAAAATTTAGAATGGAAAATTTCCTATTAAGAATCCCAAATTAGTCATAGCTATCGAGATATATGGAAGCAATGACAGACTTTTTCTTTTACTTTCCTGGCAAATTTCTCTATAAAGTAGCATGTATAGTTTGTTTGTTTTAGACTTTTAAAGTACTTTTCTACGTAAATGACATTTCACATAAGTTGGGAAAACTTCTCATTAGAGAATGACGGAAAGTACTTCCGCTACATAGCCATTATCATTAAGCAGTATGTATGTGAATGTTTTAGAGGCACACCATTCAGCAAGCAGTGTGTGCGTGAATGTTGTATGTATAGAGAGCGATGATGGGATAAAGAGGAAGTTTAGTAGATAACTTTGACTTTAAGTAATACTTTTTTATACATTAACACATCGATGCTTTGTATAAGTTTTATGAAATAAAATAATAATAATGAATTTACCATAAGTTTGGGTAAAATTTTCTTTTCATAAATCAGAATAGTTGCTAACTTAATATTTACAAAATAGAGTCAAACTTCGTTAACGTGAACACGCTGAGCGTGAATTACTTTTAACATGAAGTGTTTCCACAATCCCCGTCAAAATGAAGATTTAGATTAGTTACTGATAGCATGAACTACTGATAACATGAACAATTTATTCCGCCCCTTGAGATTCACTTTAATGAGGTTCGACTGTAAGGAATTTTCTATTACTTTGAGATAAGTGCTTTGTTTTAAGGACATTGTATGTTATTCAAATTTATTCTTAGAAAATATTTAAATATAGAACCATTTTTTATAGCTTTAAAAAAATAATATTCTCGTACATTAAAATGCCATGTAAATTATATAATTTATAAAGGATAAATGCATGAGAAAATTTTGTGTTATTGATCGGGAAAAACTATACTGTGACTATACCTGAATGACATATTTATAAAGTAGAAGGCTTTCCGGGTCCTCGCTGCCATCGGCAGCGTCTTCCGCGCTTTCAACATACCGGTCCGTGTCCCGACTGCCTGCGGCAATGCATTACTCGTACACCTCATTTGGGATGCTTACCTGATGACAGTTTTGAAACGAAGAGTATTTGAAAAACTGAAGTAGCACTTATTTACTTAATTACTTAACACCGTAATTAAATCGTCATTATATAAACAACACACTGCGTGCTATATGAACTATTTACTATCAGGTTTTTTCATATGTATATTTGTACAGTCGGCAGCAAAATTATTGAAGCGCTAGCAATAATTCGTATTTTAAAAATGTTCATCTAATACTGTTTTATTAAGTAAATATTTGTCGAGTCATGTTCTTAGTCTTTATCTGTTTATAAAAAAGTAAGTTGATGATAAAAAATTTGTGATTAAACTAAAAAAAGATAAATAAATAAAATTGTGGATGTGTGCTTCAATAATTTTACTGCCGACTGTATATATATATAGTATATACATTATCCTGTCGACCAGTCGACCATAAAATGACAGCAACTTCACGCCAAATATAATATTACAATGAGCTGGGAGGGATATTTCATCGGTATGAGACAACTAATTTTTATTTGGTTGTACATATATACTATTTTAAATATTTTATTTTGATTTATTTATTTATTACTTTGAATTAATCAAATATTCTTATAACTACACGTTCACTTTTAAGACATAAATATATTTATTTGTTTATTTATTTATTTACACATGTATGGCAAAATTGAAATAAAATTTTATCCATACATATAAAATTTTCTTAAAGTTATAATGATGTAAATTTTATCAGATGCAGGAGAAAATTGATTAATTATAAATTAATTGATTAAATTGTATTATTCACATGTAAATAAAGATGTTTTTTTGTGTCAAAAAAAAAAAAAAAAAAAAAAAAAAAAAAAACTAAACTAAACTAAACTTGGTGAACTTTTTTGAAATCAGGTTAATATTCTTTATTTAATAATTTTAAAGCTAATATGGTTTTTTTTTTTTTTTAACATTTTAATTAAATTTAAAAATTAATCAAAAATTTAAAAATTGAGCTTACACAGCAACACACACACACACACAAACACTCAGATTTTCTTTTAAATACTTCAAATACAGGAAACGATAGTATAATTTAATAATTTTTATTTTCTCTACTGCCTTTCTTTTCAAAAGTTATTGAAAAAAAAAATGCTTCTTTAATATTATTTCGCAATATAGTCAGTATTTTTATTTTTATCTAGTTAGTTTTTACATTTCTTTTAAAAAATGGTACCGAAAAATGCAACTTATAATGATAATGTCATTTTGGGATCAAAACTTTCAACTTATAACTTAGTCCATCTCAGAATCTCAGAGGATTTAAAGTTGTTTCAGATTTCCACTTTAATGAATTAAGGAATTAAGGAATGATTTTTATGTGGTGTTGCAATTGCAGTGAATAACTTTAATTTTGAAGCATGTTTGCTTGAAATAGTTGAACAGCATTCAGAATAACTAATTCATGCAGGAAAGAAGGTGGGTTTAATTACTTTCAAACTACATTTAAATTTTTCAATTACAAGCTTTTCTGTATTTTTACCCCCTTGCCTTTCATAAAATAAAATATTTAGGAAATTTAAAAAAAAAAAAAAAAAAAAAAAGTGATTTGACATCATCTTCTCATATTCAACGCTTCAGGATATTGGTGAAATAAAACATAACATTCCCAACTTTATTGTAGCAGTATTCATGATAATTACCTATTTTAATATAGTGTTTTAGCCTCTATTTTTTTAGCCAACTCATTAACTAGCATCTGCCAGTTTGAAAGAGGGGAAAAAAAAAAAAAAAAAAAGACTTTCTCTTTTAATTGACTTTTTTTAAAAACCCTATCTGTGCTGGCTAACCCTCTCAACAGATGTTATATTGACCCAAAACAGAGTTGTGGCGCTGTGCTTTTTTTTTTTACTCGTTATTGTTTCTTAGGGACCCCGCCCTACCTTTTAATTACGCTTACGTTGTTCTTAATGTTTTTAAAAATGAATGCTTTTTATTGCGAATACCATGTTTGTTTAGGGTGGTTTAATCGCTGCTGTAAATAGGGCATTAATGGCCTAGAGCTTTATTGCCCTATTGATTGCTTGGATGAAATTAAAATCTACCTCAAACAAAAATAAACGTTACATTTTGGTGCTTTCTATTTTAAATAGTTTATAAAGTTACCGCTCTGCAAGTACCTATTTCTTTCTCTCTCTTTAAAAAAAGTGATGTGATGTTTATGAATTTTTAAAAAAATTTTACCGTCTTTTTTCATGTTTCTTTTTTCTCTCTCTGCAATCACATAAATACATATTTAAAAAAGAATCTCGATAATATTGAGATTTATACAGAGTTCTAACGGCTACCCTTTTTTATAAGCACTTTTCCACCACTATTGTCGTTTAATGAATTCTCCTTAAATGTTCAATGTGCATTTTAGAAGAAATTTATTTTACGATAATAGTGGTGGAAGAGTGCTTTTAAAAATTCAGGCCGTGGAATCCCTGTTACATTGTCAGTGTACACTGTAAAAAATATCTGTTAAAAGTACAGGAAAAATCTGGCAGCTGGGGTGCGAGTATTTCTCCGTCAAATATACAGAAAAAAAACTGTACTTTTAACAAAAAACCTGTTTGATTTACAGGATATCTGCGTAAAATATATGTCAGTCATACAATTTTGCGGTTTTAAACTGTATATTTGACGGAGAAATACTGGCACCCCAGCTGCCAGATTTTTCCTGTACTTTTACAGGTTTATTTTTTGCAGTGTATAAGAATACAAGCAAGAACATAAAAGTTAAAATTACTTCTTTTATTTATTTATTTATTTTTTCATAACGATTTTTAAAGTGGCGTGTTTAACTCGTGCTTAATGGAAACAAATAAATGCTTTTTTAATAAGAATATTTAAAAAGGCATGCTCTATCACAAAGGTTACCAACCCGGGGGCCTCATATGATTTGCCAAGCTTTTACACGTGACCTCTTTCCATTTTTATTATTAAAGTTTCTAAAAGAAAAATATCGAAACATACTAAAATCAAGAAATGTAATTCACGATAACTAAATTTAGAGCCTGGTGCTATTTTTTTCTCTATTATGGTTGCATGGAGAGTGATATTTAACGGAATCGCAACGCATGCCTCTCCATTTGACACTTCATGCCAGTGCACTGTTTACATATTTACACAGTCACATCATATGTTTCTTATGTGTGCGCGTGTGTGTATCATCGACCCGGACCCGACAAACATTTTTGTTTTGAGTAAAGGTTGGCCCTTGGTCTTGAAAATGACTCGTATACATTTCCAGTCATAGAAGATACTCATGTTAATTGGTACTGGTACGTAATGAGGACATAGAAATTTACAATTTTTTTGCTACTTTTTCAGGATCTGTAAAAAAAATGTAGTACCGGTGATTTACCGATTCAGCGGAATTTGGTGTTTCAGATTTAAAAACTCAATGTTACGATAGTGTAACTAATATGCAGTTTTTATACAATGATCACATTGAATTTATTGCAAAATTCGGCCTCACTATATACATACTTTTGTGTGAATTTTAAATTGGTATTTAAATTGTTCTTAAGCTCTCAATAGAAAAAAGAAACCTCTGATTTTATATTATGCACAACATTTGAAGTTTTCTTGTCGGAAAATGAAAATACTATTTTTCTGGAACGTTTTAAATCGCTTAATTTTCTGACAATACAAATTCTATCTTAAGAAAGTATCAATTTTTGCAGTGAGGAATCTTTCAATGAGCCCTAAAGTCTTAGCCTAAAGATCAAAATAAAGAAAACTAGATTTAAAAAAAACTAAATTAAAAGTAATAAAAGGGGGGGGGGGGATGGAATATGAATAAGTGATGAAAAATACTATCACAGTTATACACATATTTACTTTTTATCCATTATGCCTGTAGCCTCCAAATTCATTATTGTATTCTGTTTTATGTAATTTTTTTTCTGTTTTATTTAATTTTATTGTAAATTTTAGTTAACTGAATGGCAACACTAAAAACTGATTTGATTTTAATTTCGAAAACATTTCGGTTTCAAACGACTAAAATGCTGTGTTCGATTTGAAAAGATTTTTTTTTTTTTTTTTTTTTTTTTTTTTTAAGATAAAAATAATAAAATACTGCAATTTAAATAAATTTAATGTTTTGGTGAGTTTTAGTAAATTGGATTATTTCCATAACTTACATGTCGAAACATAACTGTAATTTTGGTCCTGATTATAGAAAGAGAATGGAATAAAATTAAAACGAGATTGAAAGAGAATGATCTAAATAAATCTTTTTTTTTTTTTAATCACGGTTAATTCCATACTGACCAGAATTTTCAAACAGAAACCAAAATTCTGAATAATAAAAATTTATAATTTCACGAAAGAAAAGCTGTTATCTGTTTTTTCTTTTTTAATCCAGTTATGAAATATAATTTTTAAAATCGTAAGCTCCCATTATATCACAGAGGAAAAATCTAAAAAGTGGGTTTTTAGTTAAAAACTTTATTGTTTAAGCTCTTTCTTCATTGTCCCACTGAATTTATCTAGTTGGGAAAATTTTCGTTGTTAAACAGTCTGAAGAATTAGATTCTTAATACAATGGAACAAAAAAGGCTTTCCACAAGTATAACCTATTTGTCAGTTTAAATAGACTTACTTCTGAATTATGATAATGGGATAACTGAATTTAAACTTCTGGAAATTATAATGCTGGAGTCAGAAGTTTTTAAATGTGGAAGTAAGAATAACATGTTCTGTATGAATTTGAATTTATTTTATTGTTTATTTTCCTAAATTAAATAACTTTTATTCTTTCGAAATCATTTATGGGGAAATCATGGTTACGTCGCAGTTCCGACCGGGACAGATCCGACCGGGGTTAAAATCGTAGCACTTGCGACCGAATTCTTAGATCTATGCACACCTGTTCATCGCAAGGTAGCTTTTCCGACCGCTATAATTAAAGGCATGGCAATCGCGTCGTCAATGGATATATCCCCCAAAAGATCATCATAATTCCCTTAGCAATGCACATTAGATTTAATGAACATTATTTCAAAGCAATCTATTTGTTATTCAATTTTTCTCGCCAAAAAGATTAAATATTTTACTATACAAAAATCATTTAAAATATGTTATAGTATAATAGCATAACCAAAATTCTATCAATAATTACATAAATACAATGATGGTGCACAATCATTTTTGCAATCATTATTATAAACTATTAAAATCATCAAATCCGGAGCATATTCAGATTTATATATTAGATATTCTTATTAATAAAATTATAACTTTTACAAAAGTACATGTATTTGAGTTGATGAAAAATTTCATTAATCTTCAAAAATAAATAAAATAATAATAAAAATAAAAATAAATAAATAAAAATAAAAGTAAATAAAGAGAAGTACCCATGAAATACCAATGAAAGAAATTTAGCCATTGGTATTTAATCAGACCCTGATTGGTGCTTATTAGATTTGAGGATCAATCGCTCAACAAGTGACGCTGTGATCCCATTTTCTCAAAATTTTTAACGTGGCAGTATAGGACAAAATTTCGTATAAATGTACATAATGAGTTATTTTTAACGTGTGACTGTAAAATTAATATGAATTATTGATAATAGTAGTAGTTAACTAGGGAAAAAAAAAATGTGCATGTAGGAGCATCACTTGCCCCCCCCCCCCCCGGGGGTGGAGTAAATTTTCAGTATGGGTTATCTTTCGAAAGGTCTCATCAATGCCTTTAAAACGAATGGTTGAACTATAGATCTGTGATAATTTAAAACAACGTTATCGATTTTTTTTTTTTTTTTTTTTTACTTTTAACGAAAAAAACTTAAAAAAAAAAAAAAAAAAAAAAAAAAAAAAAATTCATTTCTTTTTCTTTTTTTTTTAATTAATGATTTCTCATTTTAATAAAAAGCTGATTTGACTGTATAAAAACTATATGTGACTTGAGATAAAATATTTTATTTTATATAATGTAATTGTATCAGTGGTGGGCATTGTACCAGCAGTAGACACTTTACCGGAAGTAATAAAAGGACAAAATTGGCTAGAAAAAGACATCGAGGAGCGGGTGGGCAGGGCAGGGCTGGGGCATTAGACCTATCGTCCAGGATTAATACGTCTCGCCTATTATGAGTAGGAGGTACCCCCCCCCCCAACGTAGGTTTATATACAATTAATACTTGTTATCTCATCCCTTGTTCTGTATATTTTTATAAAATTGAATTACAAGATAAGAGAAAGCCGTGTGAGTGCCACACTAGATTATTAAAGTAGGGAAAAGAACTAAAATACTAGCGCATACTAGCACTCCCTCCCACCTCAAGCTACGCACCAGAATTACATTACAATAATTGTATATCATAAAAGAAAAAACTCTTTTTTAAATTTATTGACTTTTGTACGAGTTTGGGTTTTTTATTTAGTAAATAAATTCAGTTTTGTTAATTCTTTTTAACGAATTTAATCAGTGAAGCCTCCCCCCTCCCCCCTTCCCCCTTACACATAAACACATCTCCTGTGTTGCACCTGCTTTCGGATACATCCGGTCGGAACTGCTATCCTCAAACCAAAACGGTCGGAACTGCGACGATTTTAACCCCGGTCGGATCTGTCCCGGTCGGAACTGCGACACCACCGGAAATCATTGCGATCTCATTTACTGGAATAGTGGACATTAAAAATATTTTTTGTAAATTATTGTCTTACAGTTATTAAATTCTGCATGCATATGGATTGAAATGTATCAATATTAAGTTTATTAAAATTTCTCAAAAGCTTTTTAAATTTTTTAAAAACTTCAGATCTTTTAATCATTTGAAAATTTTTTAAATACCTCCCATATAACTAATTTCTAGTTATTTCCTTCTCTATTTCGCATTATCATAATTTAATTATAAATTCTAAACGTATTTAGACATTACTTTAAAGATTCATTTATGTTTTTTTTTTTTTTTTTTTTTTCATGAAATTTCAGCATTTAAACTTTAAAATATTGTAAAAAAAATCGTTATCAAACTATCTACAAAGTAATACCTAGATTTGTTTAGAATATATTACCAATTTAAATATATTACTTTTTAGAATATATTACCTTTTTAAATTTTTTCAAATTATTTAAAATTTTGAGTTTTATTACATATTTTTTTTTTTCTTTAAATTGTTTTTGAGAAATTTTAATATAATTAATACTGTTATATTTTAGTGCATATATATGAAAAATTTAATAATTCTAAGATAATAATTTACAAAAATCATTTATAACGTTCGCATTCCCTTTGGGAAGACTATTTGTATTTCATTGAATAGGCTTTAAAAAATATATATTAATAATGCAAATCATTGCAATGTTTAAAGTTATATTTATATTTCATATATAAATTAGTATTAGTTGTATTCTATGTATAAATTTTAGCTTCAACTATTTGACATAGCCGAATAGTAAATGACAAGAAAAAAAAAAAAACGCTCTTCCCCCCCCCCCCCCCACACACACACAGGTCCCCACCCTTCACAACCACCGCCATCCATTTCCACCCCCAAGTTTTTTGTAAATAATATGATAACAATCTAACTGTCTTGAAACAAAACCAGAATAATAAATTTAAAATTCTCTTCTATCAATTTTGATATAAAGACATACAAAAATTCTGATAATTTTAATTTTAAATTAAGTCACACAAAATTTATGGTAAGAAAAGAATGAAGAAATGTATTTGCAAACTCATGTTGCCTGCATAAAAAAAAAAAACAAGCATAAAAATAAATACATAAAAATATTGAAAGAAAAAGAAATATATACATATATATATATATATATATAAACAGAATTATAATGAAAAATAAGAGGAAGTACCCAAGTATCTTTTCAAACAAATCGAGAATACATACAGGCTTATAAAACCAAAATCAAATAACTGTGCTTTGCTTTCTCCTAACATTAAAAAAAAAAAAAAAACAGAATAAAAAAAAAATGAGGGACACCATTAATCAGTCACGATTTTTCGGGGCTGTCGCTGCTCAAAAACTTATTTTTTTCGGGAGGGGAAAGCACCATTTTGAAATGAAATTGGCCAGTTGCCAAAGGGTGGATGAACTGAAAAGCCGTCATTCTTTTTCAAAGAAAAAGATGCTACGGGAGGGGGGCTATCATTTTTTTTCTGGATAAGTGACATGTCCAACTAGACTCCGCTAGCAGTTAGATAATCATTTTAAAAGCAGAAGGAACTATTAAATTGACAATAGATATTTGTTTGAATGCGATCTGATCATTCTGGAATTCATATTCGTAAATGATTAAGTACAGTTACGGACATAGCAGGGCAATCTCCTAGAATATTATGTTTTTTTTTTCAATTTTTGGTTTTATAATTTAATATTTTGACTATTGTTTGTCATTTTATGAAGAATGGCCAGAGAAATAGGATTTGAATAGAGTTAAAAAGAAATAAACGGAAACATTTTTTTTTTCTTTCTTTTTTTTTTTCTTTTAAGTAAAAATTTTGTGGTTCCGATTTTTTTGGTGTACGTTCCAATTCCTTTAAAAAATGCATTATCAAAAAATATGAAATTCTTTATTATTATTATTATTATTTTATTTATTTATTTATTTATTTTTTTTACATGGCTATGGACAAATTTACTTTAGATATAAATTAAAGCATTAAGTATTCAAATTTTAATTGAACTAAATTACACAAATATCCAAAAGTTAAGCAAAGTTTTTTTTTTTTTTTTTTTTTTTTCACTCTCTCTCTCTCTCTCTCCCTTTTTCTTCTTCAGCGCATGACAGTTAAACAAAAGAACATATAATCATGTTATTTAGATGAAATATTCATTATCAAATTATCATTTGAACTTTATATTTGTTTGGCACCGAGAATAATTTGTAAAACTATATAAATTTATTTTTTCTCAAAAGTATGTTTTTGAAGAAATGAAAAAGTTGAAAGATAAAAAATAAAAAAGAATTATATATATGTATATGTGTGAGTGTGTGTATGTGTGTGTGTATATATATATATATATAATATACGAGCAGTAGAGCAATTATTAGTTTAAAAGCTTTGCTTGATTTTTCATTCATTTAAAATTCCCCCCTGGAGCATTTGTATATTATAATGCCCATATCATGCCTTAAAAAGGTTAGCGACAATCGCAAATATCTTTCGCAATAAATACCACCTGATCTATTTTGATTACAGAATTGGGACATGGAGAAAGGGGCATTGTCATGAAGACTAATAAATAGACACCCAAGAGCCATAAGTACACACTGTGATCATATACCGTGTCTGATATCAAGATGAAAAAACTCAATAACTCCACACTGACTGCATTTCAGAAATTGGAGCGTCAATCTGTTTCACAGCAAAAACTTACAGAGGACTTAAATGCAATCACTTGTTTCCAAAAAGGCTTGTGTCTTGCCTTCTACTGATGATTTTGTGCAGAAAAAGAAGTTTATGGCCCAACATCTTAAATAAACTTAACAACAATGCGATATTGTTTTGATAATTTACATGTAGTTTCTTAGCAATCCCTGGTGTATAGAACCACTGGATTCATCATAAGGTCATCAACATCCACAAATTGCTCCCGTACAAATACGATAGCGTGAAGATTTTCCCTTTTCTATTTATGTCACTGTTGTGCGATATAGAGATGATATCTTTGCGCCTTATAGTGCCTATATTTTTGAACCATAGGGTAGGTGCTCCAGTGATTGGCATGCTCCAGTAATTGACATCTATCCCGAAATAATTAATAAATAAGAAAAATAATAAAATCATATATTTTACATATAAGAATTTTAACATTTTATGTCAAACACTGGAGCGTAGCGTGCTAATAACTGGTAAAATGAATAACTAGCAGTGTCAAACACTGGAACATAGGGGGCAATTACTGATAAAATGAATAACTGGCAGTGTCAATTACTGGAGCATTGAGTGGGTGTCAATTAAAAATTCATAAAAAAAAATGTTATCAAATGTATATATTTTAACATTATATGTGGTTCTGGATGTCTTTCATGCCATATGTACTAACTTAAGATTTCTAAAAATATTTTCTGATGACTAGAACATTAAAAACATTAGAGATTGCTCTAAAAGTGTCAATCACTGGTGCACTTACCCTACATCATTATTTTATTTTTAAAGAAGATAATACATAAGTTTATAGGGTTCACGTGGTGGGCTAATACTTGGAATCTTGGAATCCTTAATATTGTTTAATATGGAATACCTGTCACATCACCCAACTTAAAATCTATTAAACATGTAAAAGACATATTAAGGAGTTATTTATATTTCTTCTCTGATCTTTTTAGGAAACATTCGGAGCTAAGGTATCGTTCGATCTTTCGTTAGTGGACTCCCAGGAGGTTAAAAAAACGATGGATTATTTTTTCCTCATCAGAAGATACTACCAGGTGTATGTTACCAGTAGAGTTTTAATCACGTACTGTATTGACATATACCCATCATCGAAATTTTTTCACTGATGAGCATTTTCTTTCGATACTTCAATTTTAGTTTTTTTTTAATTATATTTCTTGATCACTGATAATTTTCCTAACTTCATATAGCTAGTTCCCATGTGTTAGATTGTTTCGCTTTAATGTAGATTTTGGATCCTAGTGTAGTATATCTTATATGAGTGAAAACTAGAGTTATCAGTATCTTTCAAATTCTTCGCAAGCATTGTTCATTAATTTTTTGCTTTTAATCAAACGAAAAGCATGTTTCTATTTATAGGAGCTAAACACGGTGAATATAAACCGTTTCTGGTGAATAAAATATTACAAATTATATAAGGTGTCCATGGTGTCCATATATAGACATACAGAAAAAGCATATCTATTTTGTTATTTTTCATCAAATTTTTATGTAAGTAATAAAGACTATAATTTATATATATATATATATATACATATATATAATAAAGATGATCTATTAAGCATAGTAGAAGCCAAGCAACAGATACAAGATCACTGAAACACCAATGACCAATAAGATTAAAAAAAAAAAAAAATTATCAGTGGATGAAATACACTAATGTATAGAAACCAGATCCACTAATCAACAGCCTGCAAAACAAACGAATCAATAAAGTAACACAACAAATTCCAACTCAAAACCATAAACTTATCAAAATTAATGAAAAAATAACCTAAGAAACACAAGATATATTAATGATAATAATAATAATTAAATAAATAAAAAGAACTGAAGCAATTATCTTCATTTAAATGCATTTATTGTGAGCGCAATAGAAATATGCAAGCGCAATCCGGACACCATACATAAATTTATCGAATACTCTAGAAATCGTTGCAACCATTTATTAATTACTCATCAAAATTTCATTTTATTACTTCTGCATTAGTGTATTACTTACAAAGTGTTTCGTCGCGTTTACATACCGAAGTAAAATATTTATAGATCCCAATTCTGCATCCAAATATCATTTCTAATTGCATGTAACTTCGTCTTGTTTAATAGTTTACTTATCTATCGAATGACCTGAACCGAGTATGATATTGTTGTACAGCAAACAAATGCGAATTAAGGATGAGGAGCTGTTTCGGAAGGTGCCCAGAAGCAATTCTCGCTGCAAATTCATCCTCCGTGGAAACAAACAAAACAATATGTTCCGTAATTCTATTGATTCGCCAAACTTTGTCCGAATTTCTCAATCGAACCAACATGAAATCATGCTTTTGTGAATATTTGAATAAATGGAGATGAATTCCTAAGTCTCTCATTATAGAATAGCACGAGTAACTATTGTGACCGTGCTAGCTTTCAATTCCATTTATTTGACAAGTCCTTCAAGCTTTGAGCTGTAAGAGTTGCAATAAATAAAGCGTCTAGGGGGTTTCTAGCATCGTACACATCATCAGCCGAAGGGTTCTTTTAAGTAATCTGATGTACTACTTTCTAGGTTCCGTGTAAAGATTTCAGACTACGGCTTAAAAGTATATTTATTGTTATTTGCTTTATATGTTCTGTCTACGATTAATTTCAGCGAATTCTTTTTAAATTTTAATAACTATTTTTTTTTTTTTTTAATTAAGTGTGATAAATACAGTCAATTATATACATTATGTTTAGTGAACAAGTCGTGCAGAAGTCATACTATTGATATACGAGTATCTGTATTAATTATTAAAATATTGAAATGCTAATGTATACGGTGATACTCTTTTAGTTTAAATTTGTCAGATACATACAGTTCCATTTTTAAGAACTGACAAAGAGAAAGAACAGACAAAAGAGAAGTCCAGCCATCTCCAATTAAATTCTGTTTTGTATATAATTTTATACCTATTACTTAGAGAACAAAAATAGGCTTAGATTTTTTTTAGTTTTAAATTGTAATTTTATAAGCAGATTCACTCACATATTATGTATATATATATATATATTTAACACTATTTTGAATGGAATGGTTCTTGGCTATATTTGGTGAATATCCCTTAGACTTTTTTTAATCAGTTAAAATGTGGTTTTTCGGGTTGAATTTGAGTTGAAATTTCATATTTGGAGAACTGGTAACTTTCCAATTGATCTTGACAATAAAACCCGTGTATAATGGACTAAAGAATATAGAGAGATAGATAGATAGATATTGATATTTAATAAGTAATTTTCAACTGATTTAACAAAAATTAAAAATTTATAATCAATAAGGATTATGAGTTCACAGTCGGAGCAAAATGGTGCTACAACTAAAATAGAGCAATTCTGAATGGTTCTTAACTATATTTTATGTTATTCATTTCATACGGTAAGGATTTATTTAAGGTTAGACTTGATTATAATTTTATATTTTTAGAATTTGTATACTTCTTAATCGCACAATACCATCTTAATAGCGTGCTTAGGATTTTTTCTCCTGAAGTTTCCCTGATATTGACAATTCTGAGAATAGTTTGTATATACCTGGTTTACCAGAAATTTTGATATTAATTTCATGCCAGAATATCAGAATTTTTGTTTTCTTAATATACTACCTACGGTTAAATTTTTCAATCTGATAAATTAATAGCCTTACTTATTTATTTTTCTAAGAGTTCGTAGACTAATATTTATGAATATGAGAACTTTTTCATCATAGAAAGTTTTATCTTACACTCTTAATAATTTCGACAGTTGTTATTTTTAGGAACATTTTTCGTTTCAAATGTGTTAGATGAGAATTTATCTTTCAGTGACACCCGGACGTCGATATTATAATGTTTCCTTAGAATTTTTCTTGTAGTAAAAAATAAATCTCTAGTCCTTCAAAAAAGATAATCAATTTCTTACAACGACAAGATGCTGATACTCTTATCCAAACAAGCTTATCTTTCCTAAATTTGAAAAATGAAGAATGTTACTATTATTATTTTCTTTAAAATAAATATATAAACAGAGGCTCTTTTCTTATACAGAACTCGAGACATAACCCTTTCATTAATTTTCCCTTTTTCCATCATTCCAAAAGCAACAGACTGCAAAACTTGTTGAATGTCATCTGCAAAAATTTAACCATAATTTATGATGCACTCTAAGATACTCAAGGTTGAAAAATCTCAAGAATATCTTCTTTTGCGTATAAGAGGATAAAAAAAAAAAAATATTAGGGTTCTTAAGCATATTATTCAAAGATTTTATTTTGTGAGACCAATTGTGCTGTACTTAAAATTACCCAAAATTGAAATAATACTTTTTAAAGAAGGGGCGGGGGGGGAGGGAATGTCAATGCATTAAAAAAAAAAAAATCTACATACACCCCGCGACAAAAAGATATTTACAAGGGGTTTTTTCTTTGATTTTTCATAAAATAACATTATCTAAATTGTGCTTATCATTTATTATTATCATAAAATAACACTATTCCCAGACTAATTTTTGTTTTAAGACTAATTTAGAAAAGTTTTAAGACTAATTTTTTTTCTAATTTAAGACTTCACTCCGCGACAAAAATATAGGAACAAAGTGTTTTTTTTTTTTTTAATTTTTCATAAAATAACATTATCTAACTAAACTGTGCTGATCATTTATTATCATAACAAAATATTATCATATCAAAAACAGATTAAATATTTGAATCAGATTCAAAATATTCATATTCAAAATAATCATATTCAAAAAAAAAAAAAACCTTTGTTCCTATCTTTTTGTCGTGGTGTGTAGTCTTAAATTAGAAAAATTTTAGTCTTAAAATTTTTCTAAATTAATCTTAAAACAAAAATTAGTCCGGGTATAGTGTTATTTTATGATAATAATAAATGATAAGCACAATTTAGATAACGTTATTTTATGAAAAATCAAAGAAAAAACCTTTTGTACTTATCTTTTTTGTCGCGGGGTGTAACTTTTTTAAAAAGGTCAAATTATTATCATATGTATCATATACAGTCGGCTGCAAAATTATTCGAGCACTAGCAATAATCCTTGCCAAAAAAAAAGTACACTTAATACAGCTTTGTTAAATAAATCCTTGTCGAGTCATGTTCTTAATCAGTCTAAGAACGTGATTCGACAAGGATTTACTTAGCAAAACAGTCTTAAGTGTACTTTTTAAACATAGGAATTATTGGCTAGTGCTCGAATAATTTTGCAGCCGACTGTACATGAGTGACAAAATAATGTACCGTTGTAGAATTTCGACATTTTGTGAATTATCTAGAAGAAGACTTGATGGATTCTCTGGTAACTTCGCAGATATAGAACAAGTTATAATATATTTCAACGACGATTTCGTCCCCAGAGCAAACTAGTTGGCATAGGTGGACTCTGCTCAGTTCCCCATCATATTTTTGCTCTCAGAAATTTCTAGAGCGAGACATATTATAATTATGTTAAAAGAAATGAATTTGACCAAAGCTTGATACAGTGACAGAATGAAATCCCCGCCTAATAGGCTATCCACCGTTCACTTGGATATAATTATCTTATTCTAATCTATTAATTTATTTTATCAGGGTCAATTCTGTTGTTTAGTTTTCATGCTACTATTTCCAATGCAATACTCAAAATTCATATTTATATGAAAAATTTATAATTTCGCTATGTTGATAAAATCGTAAATTACGAATAATTTACGAAATTTTCCCAAGAGAATATTTGTATTCAATCATGTTCAAACAAGTATCATAAACGTAATTTGAAGTTGTCTATTATATTTAGGTTCCTCAAAATAGAAGTTTATGCTCAATTTTGCCTTATTCTGCCATGTTAGGAAATTCGTGAATTTCCAATAACTTACGAAATTTTTATATTGGAAAATTCATAGTCACTAATATTCATGCCAGTGTCCTAAATAATATTTCAAAAGTAGTCTGACATCTTTACCATGAAAATATCGCTCAAAACTGACGTTTATGTGAAATTTTGCCCTATACTGCCATGTTAAGAATTTCGTAAATTTCCAATAACTTGCGAAATTTTCAAAGTAACACATTTATAGTTACTGATGTTCATTCCGGCATCAAAACTGATATTTTAAAACTGGTCTGACATTTTTACAGTGAAAAGTTTCCATTTAATGCACGTTTAAGTGAATTTTTGTCCTATTCTCCCATGTTAAGAAAATCGTAAATTTCTTATAACTTGCGAAGTTTTTTAATTCGAATGTTCCAAATAAATAGGGTTCTTGCCAGTGTCGAAAGTAATATTTTAAAACTGATCTGACCTCTCTGCGATTATTTGTTCGTGAGATATCGTGTTAACGGACTAACACACTAACGGACTGACCCACTAACACACTAACAGACACCATAGAAATTTTGTCATTTCCGGATTCCTCACACCTGAAAACGTGTAGAAAAGTCAAAAAACCGAGGTCGAAAATTTTCACGATTACTTAAGTTCCCCATACCTATAGTATGATGGGGAACTAAAAAGGGACCGATAACAAATTAAACGTACAAAAATAAATAAATAATGTTTCGAAGCACCTTGTAAAAATAATAATCCATGATATGTGTTGTAGCAGTAGTATACATATTATGAAGCTTTTTTATTATAAATATTATTATGAAGCTTCTTTTATTTGTCCGTATTCATTTGTATGTCAATAGCAAGTATATTTTAACGAAATTGAAAAGTTTTCATATGCTTTTTATTTATAACATGCAGGGTTTTCAAACCAGTGCAATTTCCTTTTTAGAAAACTTGACATGCATGTTAGACACATCGTAATGAGACCAGAATTCAAAGTTATTACTTATAATAACAGGAGACTTGGCGTTGTAATATTAAAACCCGAATAAACTACTACGTCAGAAACGTTAAAGAAAAATATTTGAGATGCATACAGCTGTTTCGGTAGCATTAAGCGTACCATCTTCAGTGCAAAAAGAATTCTGAATCTGGAGAAGTGCTCGTATATATAGTAGAGGGACCGAATTTAGTTCAGCCAGTAGGATTACGGGAAAGGTGGGGAGTGTGGCCAATTGAAATTAGGAATGTTAGCTGTGTAAACAGTAGAAAAATTAAGAAAATGTGGACTGAATGTAAAATTTCCAACAATCAGACAAATAGGGAACAGCGAAATCACAATTTACAAGGTTTTTAAAGTTGTAAATTGTGATTTGGCTGTTCCCAATTTGTCTGATTGTTGAAAATTTTACATTCAGTCCACATTTTCTTAATTTTTCTACTGTTTACTCAGCTAACATTCCTAATTTCCTATTGGCCACACTCCCCACCTTTCCCGTAATCCTATTGGTTAAACTAAATTTGGTCCCTCTCCTATATATACGAGCACTTCTCCAGATTCAGAATTCTTTTTGCACTGAAGACGGTACGTTTAAGGCTACCGAAACAGCTGTATGCATCTCAAATATTTTTCTTTGGCGTTTCTGACGTAGTAGTTTATTCTTATTCGGGTTTTAAAGTTATTACTTGTTTTTCTAATAATAATGCAGCAAGCGGCATATTTTTATACAAACCTTGTTTTTTATTATTTACATTAAAAACGGATCAGTAATTTATTAGGCATGCACCCGGTATGTTTATGCGTAAATTCAATTAGAAGGAACCGAATAATTCAAACATTAGGCCTATGGTAAGTCTTAAATGTATAGGATGTTGAAAAGGATTATAGTTATAGGATAAAAAATATAATATAAAAATTTACCAAGTTGTTAGATAATTTTACGTGCCGCAATATTAAAATAGATTTTTTGTAATTAAATAATCTGGTGTGTCACTCAAACGACTTTCTCTTACACTGAAATTTAAAACTATAAATACAGGTTGGAGATTAAGAGGTAAGATAACGAGTACTGTTATGTAAACCTATGTTAAACAATTCAAATTAGGCTTCGGAAGAGTTTTGAATGATAATTAGTTCTGTGTGAGGGGGGCTTCCGCACCCCCCTCTCAACCCCCGTTTCATTAATGCACCCACATTTATATAGAATTTAATTCGGTTATTAAAAAAAAAAAAAAAAAAAATTCTGTTTTTAAAAAATAATTTATTAAAATTATTATTTAAACAAATTATCTTTTATGATAATGCAGACGATTTCCATATTGGAGAAGTAGTATAACACTAAATATAAAAAAAAAAGTTGAATTTATTCTCAATATTACATAAAAAAAAAAAAAAAAAAAAAAAAAAATCGATAACTTTATTTTAAAGTATTGCAGATCAATAGTTCAACCATTCGTTTTAAAGGTATTGACGAGCTCTTTTGAAAGATACCCATCATGGAAATTTCCCATCGAGGGAAGACTTCCCCCCCTACATACACAAAAAATTTTCCCAGTTGACTATATTACAAAAAATATATATTCGTTTCATTTGGTTTAGTGCAGTCTATAGATGTTAAACTCTACTTACCTGCAATTTCTTTTATAGACGTAATGTATTTGAATACTTTTGAGTGTCCCTGTACACGAACCATTTGCTTCATCTCACCGAAAAGCTTACTGTAGCATCCGTATATGATACATATTTAGAATATTGAGTTTAGAATTTCTGCTACTATTTGTTCTTGAGATATGCTGATAACAGACTCACAGACACACAGACCATTCGCTAAAAACATGATTTTCTCGACCCTATGGGTAAGAGAAAGTAAAAAGGGGTTATTGTTATTATTTTTCCCACTCAAACACGTAAAAAGAATTTGTTGATAAGGCTAATTTTAATTTTTTGTTCTTTTTTTCTAGTTATCCTTACACTTTTTTTTTTCTCTCTCTCTCTATAATAAATCCTTTTGCTTCTTAAAAAAAGAAGAAAAATGTGAATATTGCTTTTTATCACATCATCTATAGATAAGCATCTTTCATTCGTTCCATCTATTGAAGGGATGATGAGAAATTTGTCCATAGAATACATAATGTCGTCCGATTTCCCGCATGCGGCGCCCTAAGCAGCCTGTCAGCAGCTACGCTTATCGTACTGAATCAGCGGTTCCTGAAAATCGTCCACCCTTTCAGAGATGCGCAGTGGGGTGCAGCCGACTTGATGGTCCGTGGATCTTATAACAAATATCGTTTGCGGATTATCCATACTTCATTTTTGCGGCGAAATATTTTCGCTGAATTTTTATATGGAAATTTTGAAATATATCCTTTCAAAAGGCAGAGCACACCTCACATTCTAAATGGGAAATTTTCGAAAAGTTTGTCTCTACCTTGGAAAAATATTTTTTATAAAATTTCTTCAAAGTGATTCACATTCATAAAATAAACTTTTATATTACATAAAATTTCTTTTTTTTTTTTTTTTTTTTTTTTTTTGTGTGTGTGTGTGTGTGTGTATACGCCAAAGATTATTCCAGACACATTTTGTGATACATTTTGCTGAACATGGCAGTTGCCAAGGGACGTTACTTTCGAGCATACTATGTTTAGTTTTGAAATACGCGATCCTCTTTTGTGAGGATACCGTTCAATTTTTAATTTTTTTTTTTTTTAAGCGTCCTATTTTTGTTTTGTATGTGTATATATAGAGACTTAGACAAAGCGAATAAAAAGATTTGAATGATTTAAAACTTAACAAAGTAATGGAACGGAATTAACTTAAGGTAAACTAGGCCGAAACATGACAAATTCGTAAAACTTGTAAGTGCACTATTACAAAGCGAAGTAACAAGCAAATGAATACTTTGAAGAAAGAGTAGGATGCTGCTTAATTGTTTCGACTAGAAAAAAAAAAGAAAAAAACTTGCTTTTTTTTAAATCAGTGTATGATTTTCCATAATAAGCAACCAGCTAGTTCGCGGCCCATGAAATTTCTGACCATAGCAAACTCCAACTCGCACGCTGTGTCGCCTACGGAATGATAAAACACTACTAGGATGTTTGCGCCTAAATATTCTTAATAAAAATAAAGCTTCTACATTACTTCAGAATATATTTCTTTTAATTTATGAATTCTTATAAGTGATTTGTGTTAAACATTAAAAATCGGTAACACTTACTGAATTTTGACTTTTTTTTTTTTTTTACACATAAATGTGCAAAAAGCTCATGATTTCAAAATTCATTTTCAAGGAGATAATTCACTTTTACAGCGAACAACCCATATCAATTTAAAATAAATAAACGAAAACAAACGCATGATTTTTTTTTTTTTTTTTTTTTTTTTTTTTTGAAGCCAATTTTACAAGATATTTCTTGCGTTCATTTTTAATATTTTCTTTTTGTTATGACGTCACTTATTACAGATTTGATAAAAATCTCAAATCAAATAGAACATAGAACATTAATTTCACAAAATGATTTCTCACATTCATTTCCCATATGTAAATATATACTGCCTCTTAACCACGACGTCAAGTTTTTACATATTTTGGAAAACATTAAATAAATGAAAAACAAAATCAAAAATTGGATTTCGTACAATGATCACATCTTGTTTTTATGATACATTTTTCTGCAACATTTGGTGGATCTAGATCACCCCTTTCTATACAAAAACGGAATAACAAACACATCTACACACACATATTCAATTTTATTGTAACTAAAAGTTATTTTTCTTAATCTTCAGCTCTTTTTTTTTTTTTTTTCGGTGCATTTTATTGCAAATTAATATTTTTTTTTCCTGTTATTAGAAAAATTTAAGTAAACATCCAATTTTATAAAATGTTTAAGAAGTGTTACTAAATTTTACTCTTTTTATACAAAAATAAATATAAGTCTGAAAAGCAGTTTAAAAAAATTATATTTCTAATTTTTTCATTCTTTCTTTTTTACTTTTCCTCTTAGATCATTTGACTGGAAACAATTCACTTCTTATTAACAAAAAAAAAAAAAAAAAAAAAAAAAACCACTAATTAATTTAATATATTTTTTCCCTCATAATTAAGTTATAATGAAGCATAAATGTGATGTAAAAAATAACAGAGGCGTCTGCTGGGAAATATGCTAGCTTTGTAGTTCATAAAACCGTAATGTGGAACCGATAGTAACATTTGCTGTTAATGGCGACAGCTGTGAGAATCTATGGATAGATCATTGATCCAACTTCGCATTACAGTACTGAAACTTGTTTGACAGCGAGTATCATCAGCTTGCATTATAAATATGTCGCCAATTATCTGTTCCTTACCCTCCAGCAATCAGTTTCGTCAAAGACTTGTACACTAAGTATTCATGTTTCCATTAGGCAACATATAGATGTCGGTCTCTATTATGGATGTAAATGAGAAAGATTGTATCTGATCCATGTTCCTCTCACGAGGAAAAATCGTGAAGATTCGTTCTGCAGAACCGAAGCTTAATCTCAATCTATTCACGAATTAAGCGCTTGTTATATTCAGCTCTAATTTATATGAATCTAGTATTTGCGTTTTCTTTTGTGAGATGTTACAAAGCGTTTTTTCAGGTGATTAACGTTTTAGAGTCGTTTTAAATTTGACTCACGTTACATATGTATTAAACAAAAATTTGCATTGTATATATGTATGTATATATTTTTAATACAATAAATAAATCACAAAAAAAAAGTATTGATAGTTTAACATGTGATAGATTGTTAGTTTAGTTTCAGCTCTAAATTAAATCTCATAGGGGACAGACATAGTATGCATATCCAGCTGTAGGATTATGCCGTATAGCTGTGGTATAAGGGATTTTTCTAAGGTATTTTGCATGTTTTGCATTAAGAACAACAGCAAAAACAACAACAAAAAAAAAAAAAAATCATTTTTGCATGATTTAGCAAGTAAACAAAAATAATGAATGTTATATAATCACTACCCACGCCAAGCTCATGCATTTTTTTAACAGTCTGTTTTCGCGCTATATTAATTGCAGACACAAAGTTATACCTTTTTTTTTTTTTTTTTTTTTTTTTTTTTTATAATAAATATTGAATGTTTTATTGAAAATTACCACTAAAGCTGGAATATAAAATAGTTTAAAACGAATAATTTACATTTACTCTTCTTCTTTTACAAATCTATTTATGTAAATTTAAGTTTATTTATTTATTAATAGTCACATTTTTGACAGAACTAAGAATCGACAAAAATCAACATTAGAATCTTGATATTTGACCTAAGATTTACTTTATCGATGTAGTTATAGGGACAGAACAGATAGCTATCAAACTAAAAAGTATATATATATATATATATATATTTCCGAACATATACTATGTAAGGAAATTATTGTATTCACACACACACACACAGAGAAAAAAAAAAAAAAAGAAGTCAACAGAGACTTTGATGTATTTATACTTTTTGAAGTCTCCTGGGTTCATTTTTTGCTACTTTTACGATGATTTATATATGTGTGAATGTGTGTGTGAACACGATAGCCATTTTTTTCGACTGAGCTCTGAAATTTGGTCGGTATGATAGGTCGCTGTCGCACGAACTTTATAAATTTTCATGAGTGTCACAGTTCTTTTACTAGGACACAGGGGAAAACCCTTTATTATTATGGCCTATAGACTCAAATTATTTGAAATGCAATAGAATCTTAATACCATATCAGATTAAGCTTAAGTTCATAGGAGTATTCTAGTTCACCGTCGCACGAACTTTACTGAATTTATGAGTGTGGGATCTACAGTCCTTTTCGCGAGGACGCAAAAAAAATTTCTTTATCATTATTGTCTGTGGACTAATATTATTTAAAATGCGTCTAAATTCCTCATTCAATTGATTTAAGAGTTAGTAGGTATGTTATATGTCACTGACGCTTTGTTTAAATTTTGTTGAGGATAGAGATTATAATTATTTTACAGGGACACACACACACACAAAAAAAAAAAAAAAAAAAAAAGTATTATTAAGGACTATAACTTAATCAAAAGCTGACCATGATGAGATTCGAATATGGAACCTAGAGTTGTTTTGTGTACCAGTACTCTACAAACTGACCTAACCGATGCCTACCTGACCTGCACAAATCACTTATATGAATGATGGAATTGCACTTTTCGCCTTTTCTAAAAAATTTTTAATAAATAGATTAAATAAATATGTTTATTTTTATTTATTTTTTTTCCCTTCACAATATTCTTAAATAATCCGGTAACACCCCTTATAGAGAGGTGCGCAGAACTGATTTTCTAACTGACTGTTAAAAGCTATGGTTTGGTGAAATTTAGTTATTTTAAAGGTCCAAACTAAAAATATAATTGTTTAAAGGTAGGGAAAACTATAAAAAGGGTTCTGCATTTTACTTTACAATATCGGAGTGTTGAAAGCTAATTTTAAATTTCAGATAGTAAAAGAAGGTTCCTTGTTCGATGTAATTAGTTATAATTCCACTTTATTTTATTTATAACAAGAGTAGAGGATGGGAACTAACTGATTCCAACTAATAAACTCGCAATAAAATTCAGTACAATTTCGTAATACTCTTTAACTACATTTCTTGCGACCATGGAAGCCTCTGCGCAAGTGTGGATTCAACGAGTCCACTAGTAAAATAGGAGAGACAAGCTTTTCGTTGAGAGAAAATAAGCGATAAGGGAATACCGAATGACTGGATGTTTACGAAATTCAAACCTGTTGATCAACTTGGAAACCCTCCAAGATTTTCGACTCGTCCTCACTGCTAGGCTTAGGAAACGTGGTTATACTATATTTTATGTTTAAACTTATTTATATAAATAAAAATGCAAGTGGATAATTTAAAAAAGCTTATTCATTTTTTTTATCATTGAGGGGGGGGGGGAACACACTAAAAATTATGTCTAATAACCATCGCTAAAAAATCATTTAATCGTATTGTACGTCTAAATGTAAATTTATTCGGTCAATTTTACAAGTTATGTCTTTATTATGTCTTGACAACAGTATTTATATGAAGTACTGACATGTGAAGACATGCTATAAATCCTATATATCCGTAGTCTTGTATCAGACATCTGTAAATAAATCATTCACATGATGTTAGGACTGGGTTTCTTGAAACATTGACGGTTCATAAACCTTGTAAGAAGGCATCGCGTTACGATCTGATGAGTGATTATTCCTTCATGCCTAGTTTAGAGAGGCATGCGGGGTGAGCAACGCTCACTTGTGTGTGTCCCTTACAGAAAAAAAAAGTTTCCAAACGCACTCACTCATTGCCACCCTGATCGGTTACGCCTCTTCATTACTACATAGATTCGTTTGTTTTGTTCCTTTAACTCCGGATACAGCAATTCATTTCGTGATTTTTATCAACCAGTAAACCACCGAAACAAAAAGGATGAACGAACCGGAATATTTCTTATTTGGGAAAAAAAGTACGAGAGGAATCACGGTCTAAATTTTTGAAATTTGTCCTGAGGCATGTTGCTGATTTATTTTTAGCGTGCTGTTAAAGTATAATTAGTTAAGTCGAAAACACATATCTAAACTTGAAAAATTTGCTCCTACTTATGCAAATAATGCTAACAATATGCAGTTCCAAAAAAAATCTAGTAAAAAAAAAAGTTCAATGTTGAAAGTAACAAAATAAAAATAATTATCATTTATCAATATTACCTGTTCTTATTATTATACTATACATCTTCGACGGATATTTTTTGTACCTATGTGTTCTTTTAAAAGCTCTTTCATGACTCAATTTGTTAATTACTCTGTAGCGTGCTACGGAAAAGTTTAATTAGTCAAAGGGGAAATTCATATTTTTAAATATGAAAAATGTATTTTTGCTTTAATGTATAAGGTAAAAAAAAAAAAAAAAAGAAGTTATATTTCAAATATTAAAGTCGGCGAATTTTGCGCAAATGTTTGTTTGTGATATTCGACGTTTATTATTATTATTATTATTATTGTTGTTGTTGTTGTTGTTGTTTATTCGTTCTTTCGATATTTGTCTTTTTTTTTTTTTAATAAAATAAAAATTATTATTATTATTATTATTTTAACTACCTTTTGGTGCTATAAAATGCAGTGGGCTTCATTTTTTTTAAACCATGACTTAGTTTGTCTTTCTTTCATCTAATATTTCACTTTAATAAAACGAAATTGTTGTTTGTGTGATGTGACAAACAACGGCAAGGAGATATTATCGCACTTATATATGGATTAGTAAATCAAACAATCATTTTTTCTTTTTGTGAATCGTTCGTTTAATGTAGAGATTTGTTAGCAGTCATTGGATTTAAAAAAAAAAGCAAAAATTTAACTCATATTATTCTTTAAAGATTACTATTATTATTGTTGCTGTTGTTATCTGTAAATCTTGATAGAAATATCATGAAGCAATCTTTTGCAACCGAGGAGTCAAAAAATATGTGGCCAAACTTTTAAGGTATGCTAATATATTACTTATACTATAATACATTACAATCTATCAAAATCACATTTTTTTTTTAACTTTTTATTATTTTATTTATTTATTTACTTATTGTTGTTGTTGTTACCCAGGTTCCGTATCTGTCTTGTTTGTATCTAGGTTCATTACAATCTGTATTCAGGGGTCGATCAAGGCAAAAATTGGGTCCCTTTTGCGGCCCCTTCACAAAATTCCACATAGTAAAAAGGGACCCTTCACAAAATTCAAATTCATAAAAAGGGACCCTTCACAAAATTCAAATTCATAAAAAAGGACCCTTCACAAAATTCAAATCCATAAAAACGGACACTTCACAAAATTCAAATTTATAAAATGAGTCCCTTCACAAGATTTTGTTTTATAAAAATGATCCTTTTATTAAATGTTTTCATATTTTCAGTATTATTTTTAATTAATGCCTTAATTTGGCTCAACGAAACTCTATTAACTTGATATTAAACATTACATAAAGTGATTGTAAAAACGAAAGATTTTACACAATATTTTACTTTTTCACAAAAATATTTTATATTTCACAAAAATAAATAAAAATTTCACAAAAATATTTTGTTTTTCACAAGAAAGGGACCCAAAAAATAAAACCTGGATCGACCCCTGATATTCAATCAGACACACAAAGTGTCGAAATAGGCATTGTATAACTTTTCCTCTTTGAAATAGATTTTAAAATGTTTAACTTGATATTGTGTTGTGCGTGTGTAAAACAAAGCCATATATAGTGCAGCCACATATCCTAAAACTAGCAGTGAGGACGCGTCCAAAATGTTGGAGGGATGCCAGTTTGACCTACAGTTTGAAATTTGGAAAACATCCAGAGTAATTCCGCGCTCTGTTATTCTCATTCTATCTGAGTCAGATGACTGTCGCCCCTATTTTAGCATTGGACTCGTTGAGTTAGCACTTGCGCAGATGCATCCATGGTTTTATGAAATGTGGTAGAAGAATATTACACACATTAAAAGAAAGTAAGGAAAAATATTGGGTAATATGAATTTTAGTGAATAGAGCATCCAAAAAATATTTTTAAATCCTAAATTCTTTTACTGAAAAAAAAAAAAAAAAGGCTTAAAAAGATTTAAATTTATGCTTTATACTTATATGTCAATAGAAGAAAATATCGAATTCGTAATAACTTTTAACTTCTAGTTTTAGTCGTACATTTGTTTGTTTATTTATTTATTTATTATAGTTCTTACTGTTACCCAGATTCCGTATCTGCCTCCTTTGTATCTTATCTAGGCTCACTACAATTTGTATATTCAGTCAGACACATAAAGTGTCAAAATAGTTTGAATCATATACAATGGGTAAAAAAAAAAAAATAAGAGTTACACTTTTTAAGGTATTATAACACGGGCCATTTTTAGAAAATGTCCATCTGTGTGTAACAAAAAGTTTTTGAAACCTCTAGCTCCGGAACTAATTCAAAGAAATATTAACTTATTTTACAAGCAGTTTAATGCTCCTACTCCCAACCCCTCTTTATTTCTTCTTGTCAGTTCTCTTTTTTTAAATAATATACATTGTATTCATGATTCATGTATAATATATTTATTCAACTTCTTTTTTCAATTAATTACTAGTTAAACTTAACACTCATTTTGTACAATTCATCATTTTATTATTATTATTTTATTTATTTCATGTAAAATTATAGTTTTTCTAGTTTCTCTTTACCTCCATTTAATCTCCGTATTTAAATTTATATTGCTTTCATGTTTCATTGGTTACGTCTGGTTTAGTTGAATTCGGTGTTGATATCTGTATTTATTTATTTATTTGGCTGTGGGCTTATACAGAAATTCACTTATTATTTGCATACATTAATCAGTCAACGCTCTTGAAGAAGCGCTGTTTTAATGTATGCTTCCATTCTTGAATTTTGTTAATCTATTAATTAAATCTTTCACTTCTTCAAGTGATTTCACTTTTTTTTTTTTCCCCTGTAAAATGTTTGAAAAGTTTTTTCATGTATATAAGGGGTAGGAGGGGGGGGGGGTATATAAGAAGTGAATACATATATTTAATACAAGAACTAAAAACTATGTGAAACAAGAACAAAATCCAAATAAATGAAACTGATATAAATGTACAAATAATAATAACATATTCCATATTCAACACAGTTCCTTCAGCAGACATTTTTTTATGTGGTAAATACTGTGGTAATAATATATACTGGTACCAAAATACTATTTAGAAAAAATAGAATTTAAATATATAACAATGAGTAACTGAAAGATGTAATTTAACTCCAATTCTTAAAAGTTTCAAAGATTTAAGAATTATTACAATAAAAATACATTAAAATAGTGAATTCAATTATTAATGAAATTGCTCATTTGTAGAACCTTTATCGATTAATCGGGACTGGTCTTGATATTAATTTTTCTTATTAGAATATTTCTGGTGCCAACTTGTTATGTGTTACTCTATGAGTTTGGTGTCCGACTGACATGTGGATAAATATTATTTTTCTATCTTGATTCATTGTTGGGTATTGTTAATGATTTGTTGAAATTTAATTCATTCCTTTTTAAATTTGGGTTTTGTCGCAAGATAGGAACATGAACTGTATTTTTTGGCTTGAATTAGGTATACAGTTTTCCGAAATCTTGCGATCTCTCTGCTCGTAGAAGTACATGTTCCCTGAAGTGCGAATCCTTTTATTTTTGAGCATTTACAATTCCAATTCTCATTTCTAGTTATCTTTTTTTTCATATTTTTATAAAATTCTTGGTTTCCGCTTAATAAATAGCTTGAATATCGTATGATAAAAATCACACGTTGTTGGACTTAGTGTTACGATCCTAATTGTTAACATTAGCGTAAGCAGTTTAAAATGAACTTTTCTATTAATTGATATACTGTAAATGAAAAAATGAGTGCTAACATTTAAATTGAATAAAAATAATTATACGATTAAAAAAAAACCTTTTTTTATACCATGTTCTTAAATTTTCTGATGAATCATTAATAAAATACGCGAGGATAAAAAATAATATTTAAGCAATATTTAAGCACGCGGACTCAGTGAAATAATAATAATAGTGGGAAAAAAATGTTGTTTTTAATAATAAAATATTGCTTCTTTTGGAACAACGTATATTAGCATCGTGAACTACTATAGCACTTATCAATGTGTATAAAATTTTTAAAGTGATAATGACGTTAATTTTTGTGAGATGCATAATTTAACTTTTTACATTTTTTTAATTTTCACATTGAATTAAATGTATTTATTTTTATGCCGAAAGAAAATGAACTCGTATTTTTTTTTTTTTTTTTTTCCAACAATTAAGTTATAGCTAATATTTTAATGGCTATTTTATTGCTATTAAGAGCTTATTATTTTCATATTTTTATTAATTAAAAGAAAGTTATTCGAAAATCAGACTTCGGAGTATTGTGTTGTCACCGGGTTCTGAGCTACTGTGAAAGTTTCAAATGTCTAGTTAGTAGGGAAGTTAGTTAAAAATAGATTGCAAGATTTGTACCGGACAAGCAAACAAGCAAACAAGAATCGAAGTTAATAAAAACTTGGTAATAACTTTTATTTGAGTGTTGTTGGTATTGTCATGTATTTATTAATTGCTAAATTTTATAACATTCTTATCATCCACTGATGATTTTTTTTTTTTAATCTTATTGGTCATTGGTGTTTCAGTGATCTTGTATCTGTTGCTTGGCTTCTACTATGCTTAATAGATCATCTTTATTATATATATATATATATATATATATATATAAATGATAGCTATCGTAATAAAATTTAATCTTAAAATTTAGCAAATATATATATATATATATATATATATATATATATATATATATATATATATATATATATATATATATATTCAATGACTAAATTATCAACTATAAAAGCTCAGTTTCATGAAAGGTTCTTTATTTGTAGGGGGGGGGGGATAATAATAATAAAGGGATAGAAAAAAGGAAAAAGAAAGATATAAGAGAAAAGAAAGAGAAAAGGAACGTATAAAAGAAAGAAAAATATATAATATGAAAAACATTTATTCTAGAACTTGAAATTTCTTTATTTGTGCACTAATTTCGTGCACATTTTGTGGTACGAATAGCATTCTAATACATTTAAAGCATTGAAATTCAATTTCAAAACCTTTTTTTATTCAATTTTATTTTAAATATTCTCAATTAATACTTTTTATGAAAGTACATTGTTTCATGCGATTTTTATATCAAATTAAGCCTTGACATTTTCATATTTATGTAGTATTTTTTATAAATGACAATAGGTTTTTTTTTTTTCCTAAAGCATTTTATGACTTTATGCTTAATTAATTAAAATTGTGTAATTAATGAAATGTGCAAAAAACACATTATATATATTCTTTTTTGAATGTTGCATTTTCAACTGAAAAATTATTAAATGCATTTACAGGAAAGTTCCATTATGTCTGAATTTAAGTTTTTTTTTTGTTTTTTGTTGACTTTTCTTTCTTTTTTTTTTTTTTCTTTTATTTTCCCCCTTTACAAAAAATCATAACTTTTCCTTTGGGATATTTTTTATTTATTTATTTATTGTATAATGACTGCGGTAAGAGGAGCAAATGGGATAGTGGAAGGGGGTGGAAAATAAATGTTGACTTTCTTCCATTTAAACATAAAAGAAACAAAAATAACAAAATTCTTTATTTTTTGAATAAATAGATGCACCACTTCATACGAAAAAAGGGAGGAAATATTTTAAAAAGTACATTCGTTAATGCAAAGATAAAGCTGTTTATGCATTGAATTTCGTGCCATTTTCTTTTCTTATCGCTTGGAAAAATAGAAAGAAAATATAAAAAATAGTATGGCAACACCTGCTCTGAAGAAATCACGCAAATTCAAATTTTTCGTGCACAATTATATCCAAAAAAAGTATATATATATGAGATTTTTTTTTTTTTACTTTGAAACAGGAAGCGTTGGAAAAATATTTCTTAGAGAATGTATCGTTCGAGATATATTTTCTTTTATTCTCATATTTTTCTACCAAAAATGAAAAAGTCAGCTGAAGTTTTTCAAAAAAAAAAAAAAAAAAAATTAAATACACAAATTGATTATATCATACAGGATAATTTTATTTCTTGGCGGATAAAGTTATTTTAGCTTTGACTAATATTATTGCAATTTTTTGGCATTTTTTATGTAACAGAATAAAGTTTTTTTCCCCTATAAATTTCCCACATAAAAACAATGCAATTAATGATTTGTTTTTCTTTCTAATCGAATATCTAGATTCGTTATAAAATAAAACAAGCAATTTGAATTTCAGTCAATGAACTTGTAAGTAAAACCTCTCTTAAATAAAAAGAAAAGAAAAAGGAAAATTTTGCAATAAGCATGGATTATGAAAATCTTTTTAACATTATGAGACAAATTAGAAAAATTAAAAGATTTGTGTAAAAACGAATTATTGTCAATGCAAAGAAAATACATTTTTAACAAATATCTGAGAGACACGCATTCTGAATTGATTTTAATACAATTGAATGTTTTTTTTTTTTTTTTTTTAAGTTTATATCCAGGGCCCGACTATGCTTTTAGAAGATCCAGGGCACTGAACTCGTCATTTCAGTTCAAGGGGTTAATTAAATCGTTAGTTTTATGTTAAAGACAACAAAAAAACTAATGTACATTTATTAATTAATGTAAGTAATATCTTAGTTCAAGATTATGATAGAATTTAACAATCGTTTAATCTCTAAATTCTAATATAAGACAAGATAAAGAGAATTTTAATCAGTTTTTATTTTCACTGGACACTTCATGTGAAAATGTGTACTATGCAGCTTTTGAAGGTGAGGCCCCCAAGATTTGGAGGCCCTGGGCCCGTGCCCCGTGTGCCTGTGCGGTAATCTGGCCCTGGTTATATCAGCCAGATTTCTCTTTTCTTCTTTCCCATGTTATCCTACATTGGGATTCTTGTTGATTCGTTCTAGGATATTTCATTCAAAAATAAAGTTTTTTGAATATTACTCTTGAACATGTCGCTTTTTAGATTAGTACGTAATTAAAAAAAAAAAAAAAAAAAAAAAAAAAATCCGTTTCATTAAGTAAATTTTGGACTCTAATTTTAAATTTAAAAAAAGAAATGTTTATATTTATATAAAAAGAAAAAAATGCTCTTTAGTTTAAAAAGGATTACAGATTAATATTCAAAAAACATAATGCGAAAAACTCTTTTTGTGAATAAGATATCCTATTAATATGAAGTTGTTCTGCCACATTTACTATTTTAGAAAGATCCTACAGCAGAAAACGTTTTTTTTTTTTTTTTCTGGAATTAGGTTCAATAAAAAGTGGTGTAACCAAGTTTTTATCTCCTGCTATATAATATATAAATTTTATACGTATCATATAGCATGTTAAAATGAAGTTCAGTTAAAAATGCATAATACAATTCAAAATGCTTAGCCATTAGCGTTTATAGATCGTAATGTATTAAATTTCTTTTGCGGAATTCCGTAAAAGAAGAGTTAAGTTTATGCTTATGCAGAAGATGTGAATATGTTTATACGGAACATGTTATGGTTCAATTAAAAAATAGATGTTTATTTCGTAGCTTTGACTGAGTATCATATCATCAAATTGTGTTTCAAAACATTACCATCCATACATCTTAACCTTATCTAATTTCTTATGTATGTATTTCTTGCGAGTAAACTTTAAATGTTACAAATCAATCAAAACCAATAAATTTGTCCATTTTGCGGCAATTCAATATTTATTTATGGAACTTAATTCGCAAGCATTCAAACGAACCGTGTAGTAACAAAACAAAACGAAAGAAAAAAAAAAAGAAATCAAATTTGTTAGGAAGGGTTAAAAAGTTATATTAAGACACACATGCATACACACATATGCATATTAATACGTGTTTACTCTCTACATTTGTTGAAAAAAATATCCATAAGAAAGTTAAAGGTTTTTTTTTTTTTTTTTTTTTTTTTTTTTTTCCCTCATTCTTTCTCTTTTTTTAAATGTCTCAAAGTAATACCATATTCAATAGTTAAACATTTATATACTGGATATTACTTTTATCGCCCTTTATCAGTAAAATATGCTTTTCTACTATTTTACACGTGGTACGTATGTGGGTGTGAAAGCCATCAGTAGCAGATAAAGATAGCCATATTTCTGTTCTGAATCAGGTATGGTAATATACCTGTTCTCATTGATAGGATCGAAACAGTAAAGCAATACAAATTGTGCTGACTCGATTCGGAAGGCGACAGATTATTTAATTGAAGTACAAGATAAATGATTTTCTTTTGAACAATTCAGAATGCGTTTTCGTTTACTCTTGATCCAGATCAATGAGAGTAAGAGAAAATGATTAATGATATCTGAATGAAACGATTAATCTGACAAATGAGTGAAATGTAAATATATACATTCCATAAATTAAGTATCGATTGGAAATATAATGATTAAATGATTCCATATTGCGAGTCGCAAATGAAAACTTCTCTACTGTACTGCTTGCAAGATCTTGATAGGTTGAGTTTTCATTATTAGTTTTAAATGAGATAAAACTAGAAAAAATGAGTTTTTTTTTTTTTTTTTTTTTTTTTCTTGTAATTTAAGATCAAGTTTGTTTATCAGAAAAACAATAAAGGAAAATCATGTGGTTAGCATAGATTATAAACGCTTTCCAACTCTACGTACCTGTTGCACCGTTTAATGTCCAATGTAGAGTCGGGTCGGATGCGGGTTGAGTTTTCATTAATTTTTGACCCGCAGGTCTACCAATAAGGTATGTATATATATATTTTTTTTTTAATGCCATTTTTTTCAATGAATATAATTTTCTCGATGCATAAAGTGGAAGAATATTCTCCATAAAAAAATTAAAGCAACATGACTCGTAATATGAGTTTAATTTCAATTCCATAAATATCAATACTCAACGTTTAACATTTTACTATGTGTTAAATATTTGCCTTCCAATGTTTATATTTGCCTCCTCATTTACTTTATATATATATAACGTAAATAATTACTTTATATATATATATATATATATATATATATATACTAGCAGACCCGGCCACGCATTGCTGTGACTAAGTTATACGTTGAATTATACGGCTGTAAACTATTTAGTACAGTTAAATTATTATTTACGAACAAAGACGAAAACGTTGTAGCCGATGTAAAAACCCACAGGGTTGAGATTTGAAACTTAGGTCAAAATTTGGAAGCGACTGATAAAAATTTTCGTAGTGTTGATATTAAGCACAAATTAATTTTATTGTAGGGTCCTATAAATTTTAATGGAGAAGTGATATATATTATTTCTAATGCTACTTTGGATAAAATTGCTAAAATGACTAATATATAAATTAAATTCTATTAAAATTCTATTAAAATAAAAGTATAAAAGAAACAGACGATTTTAAAATCAATTTTTATGGAGGAGTGAAATATAATATATGCTATAATGGATAATTTTACTATTAAATGACCTCATCATTTTAAATATTTTAAAGAGGGCAACAGCTGTAGTTATAAAAGGGAAAACAATAAGGCTAAACTAGAAAAATAAGTAAATTTGATAAATATTTTAAAACTTTAAAATTGGAAATCTTATGAAATATTGGACATTTAAAGTAAATACATGTATCATTTTAAATACAAAAAGATTTTGGAAAAGTTTAGTGTATTTTAACGAAGTGATGAGAAGTTTTTGAGTATGTTAAAAATTTAATAGTAAATTCAAGTCAATAAAGATGGGAAACATTGAGGATTAAGATAAGAATAATTATAAGATTTAAAAAAAAAAAAAAAAAAAAAACTTTTTATATACCATGCTTTTAAATTTTAATATACTAATAATATACAAATTAAAAGGAAAATGATAAATATTCTATCATAGTTTGAAGTCAAATTTGTTTTCAAATGTCTAAATAAAATATCTGATGTAAGATACTAATATTTTGCAGCGGAATAGATTTCATTTCTGTCATCCTTGGCGAAAAAAAAAGAATATCGCCAAATTATCTGGCGAAAATATTTAATTCCTTTCAAAAATCATGGTTATTTTAACAACTTATATTAAAAGAGTAATGAATAATATGAAACAATATTTCGTACAATACATATTACATGTCATACATACGTACAATGAATAATACATATTACATTTCGTACAATGCATACATCTGGCATGTATATTTTCGTTTTACGCTTTTGATCGCCAAATAATAATAATAATAATAAAAAAAGCCAATGGCGACAGAGTTTAAAAATTTAAAATTAAAATTTTGTCAATTTGACAGCAAAATAATTCAATCTAACACCCGCGATAACTAATACATATCTATACCCAAATATAAGGATTAAAATCGGGAAATAAATTTCCTCGATTTTTAATAATTTCTTACAAAAAATCCAGTGGGCAATTAACATAGGAAATCTTTTTCTTGGCTGCACAGACGGTCAGTGAGTCACACTTCGCTTGCGTATAGAACTCATAGATATAGTATAGCATATATAGAATAGAGTGATCATTGGGGAGAAAAAAGTTATTCCTTTTCATTTGGGAAAAGACGACGTTTTTACCAAAATATGGCCGTCTTTCCCCGAGTGAATACACACGGGAATACATACTAATATTTTAGCAAATAAAATTTATGAATAATTTATTTGCTAAAGGGGAATGGAAGACTCCAGATACAGTTTCAAATTCATATTTCTTTCTTTCTTTTCTTTTTCTTTTTTTTTTTTTTTTTTCAATACCACTTAATGGCTGTTTCCAAAGCTTTTATTTTTTATCTTTTTTCGGCATCAAAAATCTTTCTACGATAACATGGGGATGAGAGATCTATATATATTACTATATCTATGATAGAACTACATTAGCACTTTATCAATGTGTATAAAATCTTTAAATTGATTATGACGTCAATTTTCGTGAGATGCATAATTTAACTTTTTATAATTTTTTAACGTTCACGTTTGATTAAATGTATTTATTTTTATGTCGAAAGAAAATGAACTCGTATTTTTTTTTTTTTTTTTTTGGCAACAATTAAATTAATGGAACTCACAGATATTTTGGAGCAACTTTAATAAAGGTCTATAATTAACAAATAATTGCAATAAAACAATATTGTGACAATAAATTGAGATAAAAACTATCCTATCTCTCAAGTTGGATCAAACTGCACACAGTGTGCAAAATTTCATCAAAATCAGTTCCTTAGTTTAGGAGTTTACCCCGGACAAACATCGTGACACGTAATTAAGTAAAAAACAGGATTAATTTCACTGTATTATCTTCATTATAATATGAATTCAATTTACACTTCAGTCTAAGTAACACGTGGCCGGCTATGCTAACACCAAAAATTTAAAAAGTGGAAATAATTGAATTATACGAAATTTATTAATAGGTTAAAAAGTTGAAGATTCTTTGTGTAGATGGCAGCACCAAATATATTTCAGCTTTCATTTCAACCCAGTCGAAAGGTATCGACATCTGTTAGAATCATTTGGAGTTAACAGATAATTGTGACTGTCAAATAATAACAGACAAATAATTAGCAATAAATTAAAATTGCGAGTATAATTTGAGATTTAAACTATCCTATCTCTCAAGTTGGATCGAACTGCACATGGTGTGCGAATTTTATTATAATCGGTTAAGTGGTTTAGGAGTCCATTGAGGACAAACATTGTGACACGAGATTTATATATATTAAGATATATAGTCGAACCTCTTTAACGTGAATCTCAAGGGGTATAAAAAATTTGTTCCTGTTATCAGTACAATAAATTAAAATTACACAATCAACTGATTGGGAAGAAAATCATATTTATTGAAATTTATTTTTCCAGCCTGGATAGCTCAATTGGTAGAGCCTTAACCTTGTAAGTCAAAGATCTGGGGTTCGACTCCCGGTCCAGGCATTATTTTCACTCAGTCGGAAAAATAAATTTCAATAAAAATGTTATCAGTAGTTCATTATATCAGTAACTAATCTTCATATAATTAAACTAATCTTCATTTTGATAGGGATTGTGGAAACAGTTCATGTTAAAAGTAATTCACGTTAACAGTGTTCACGTTAACGAGGTTCGACTGTATAATATTTGGAATAGTGGACACGTTATATAATATAAACACGAAATAAATTTTAACAAAATGTGTAGTTTTAAGTTACCTCCTCTTTCCGAAATGTTTAGTTTGAAAATCAAAAGGGAATAATTAAAATGTGATTTTACAAAGTTATATGGTTTTCAATTTGCAGTAGAATTAAAATATATAATGCTATGTTAATTTCTTTGTCAAATTTGCGCTTTGCACTAGAAAAAAATAAAATAAAATAAATAAAAAATAAAATAAAATAAATAAATAAATAGTGGATTTTTTCTGCTGTGACAAAGAACATAATTTCTTTTTTTTTTTTTTTTTTTTTTTTTTAAATTTGTGTAATTACATTTATTATTATTATTATTGTTTATCTATTTATTTTACTTTATTTATTTATTTTGAGGTTGTGGGGGGGGGGGTATGAATAAGTAAAAATTTGCAAATTAAATTACTTTAAAATGTAAGTTTAATATAATATATATTCCGAGCCATTTATTTTATTATTTATCCAATTATTTGTGTCTTGTTCCATAAATTCATTGTTTCTCACTTTTTGGTTCATTTTGTTATTGACAGATCGAGAAGAAAACTTTTGATTACTATCATTTAAAAGTTCCTTGTTATGTTTCTATATGTTTGTATTCTTATCGGAATTATTTTAAAGTGAATATGTATGCAAAAATATGGGAATTTCTGTATATCTATAAGAATATAGACAAAATATTTTACAGATATCAAAGTACAATTCATCAATATGAAACGAAACCAACAGAATAGGAATATAAGGTAAATTTAGTACAGAAATTAAAAGGAGGGTAAAATAATATGCATATATAGTCTTTGTCATTATATAGGAAAACAATATTACACTGGTGTGTATATTAAATTTATTATTATTATTATTACAAAATAATAATAATAATAATATTTAAATAAGAAAAGACAATAAAATGGTAGAGGTTGGGTGGTCAGATGTTTGAAACATGGAAGCTTTGTTGCATTTACTTCAGTTAACACAATTTTTGTATGTTAAAAAAAAAAAAAAATCATTGAGTTAAAAAGATTACTAAAATTAATTAAAAAGATTAAATGAAAAATACTCGTTTTAATTTTGCTATTATGATTTTTAGTAATACAAACTATAATTGCATATGTATAAGAAATAAATTTTAAAATTAATAACAGCTAATATAATAATAATAATAGTAATAATCAAAGCGTAATGTTTTGTATTACTGCTGTTTTTTCCCCTTATTTCCAAATATTTAACTTAAATGCTTCTTTCGAAATTTAAGATAAGTTACGAGTAAAATTAAATATGGTTAATGTTATGATAATAGGCAAATTACTTTTGTCTTAATCTGCAAATTTATTTTTGCTTTTTATTTTTTTAACTTTGCGAAGTAGATGGTAGCACTGCAGTCAAAAGAATTGTAGCTTTACAAATTAAAATTCTATAACTTGGATAAATCTTTTTTTTTTTTTTTTTTTAATAATTGGTTTATAATATTTATTAACTATTTATTATGCTGATAAATAATCCTTGCTTAATATCACTTGATTTTATAATTGTAATTAATATCAATCATAGTTTTTCAATGTAAATTTAATCAATAATAATATTTCCGAGGTCATATTGAAATCTTCAACTAAACTTCATATTTGCTTGGATATTTTATACTACTACAAAAAGTGTGGTTATTCAGCTTAAAAAAAAAAAAAAAAAAAAAAAAAATTATCAAAAAATTTAATTTGGGGGTCTATCAAATACCATTTCTTCTGTCAAGTTTTAGATGTATACACTCCTTCTCATATTTATAAGGACACTTTATGTTTTGAAATAACTAATGTAAAAATAATTGTGAACAAGATTATACTAAGTGCACTTAATATATCTAGTATTAAAAAAAAAAAAACTGCTGTATTTCTTTTAATATGAAACAAAATTAATAAAAAGTAATGCAAAAAAAAAATGTTTCTCCACGTTTTTAGATGTTCATAATTATAGGGACAATCAAGATTTTTTCGTTTTATTTAACTTACTAGCGGATAAATTACAGTTGACATGCGAGTTTGTTAACTACTGGGCTAGATTAATTCATATATAAGTCTTCAATTTTTCTTGGATGGACATTACTGATAATTCCTCGAAAAAAAGAACGTTCATGTAGTGAAGTATGATAAATGTGTTTTTTAAGTGGAAGGATAATTTCAATTCGCCGAATTTCTAATGAAATTCGAAGATCTAAAAATTGCTGAAGGAAATGTGATCAAACGTTGAACTGCTGGTTCGATAGGAGCAAAATCAGAGTTGTTTTACATAGATCGAAGACTCATATTTCCTCATACTGTTCTACTCATAATGACTGCTGCTGAATTTGCTCGTAATTTTTAACGAAAGGTTGGGATCCACATTTATGCATGTTTAAAATAATTAATAATATGTTAAAATGAATAAAAAACCTATAGTAATCAATAAGCATTTAATGGGGGAAAGAACGTCTGTGTTAAAGTTGAATAAAGACAATATTAAATGGTAAAATGTTGCATTTTCGGATAAAAAACGTTTTATTCTTGATTAACCAAATGGTTTTAACAGTTACTGGCACGATCTGAAGATAGCGAAAGACAGAGAAGATTTTTTAAAGGCAAATATGAAACGGGCATTTTAAAGGTGGATCTATGGTGCTCTGGGGAGCTGTTTCTACTGAAGGCAGAATGAATTTAGTAATTTTTTCTATTATTATGAACATCAAGAGAATATCCGCAAATTTTAAACGTGGAATTTTCAGATTTTTGTTAGATTTTGGGGGGTAATAATATTTTTTTCAACAAGACTTACATTTTTGCTCTACTTCTAGAGCAATAGGAAATAGTTTAAAGAAAGAAACTTCTGTATTATTGCCTTTCCCGTGGCATAAAAGTTTAAAAAACCTTAACTTATCATATTAGAAAAGTGCATGCAAGTGGAAAGCGATTTTAAATAGTTTAAATGTATTCAGAATATCATCTGTGCTGTATGAAATGGTATTGAAACTGAATATTAAAAAAAAATGTATGTATATATATATATATATATATATATATAGTATCAGGTGGGTGGCGAGCGGTTTAAAACTTTAAGAACAATACTAATTCGATTAATTACTTAACTTTTAATAAAGAATTAAAATATTTACAGTTACTATTTACATAGAAGTTAATGAGCATTTAAAATCAATTATCAAAATAAGTTCAGCTATGAATAAGTCATCAAATTGATTATATTTCGTCTCGTAAACATAATTCGTAGCACACAAAGTACTTTACCATTACCATGTATGTCGAATATAAAAACCAAAGTCTTCGTCGAAACTCAAAAAGAAACAAAGTTATCGAATGCAGGCATTGTGCTCGTCTAGCACACACGTTCCGTCTGAACACCTGTCGAAAACTGAATGTCGTTCCTTCAGCGGCGCCAAACAGGAAGTAACGCCATCCACGTCAGCAGTACTCATTTCCTTCAATATTCTGCTACTGTCAGGTGATCATCCGCTTGGACTCTGCGTTGCGGGAAAGCCAGGCAATGGGGAAAAGGATACTTCACTCGGCCATCCTTCCTCGACTGGACCTCCAGGCGATCACACTGAAAAAATACAAACAAAAAAAAAAAAAAAAAAAAAAAAAAGCAACACAAAATAATAACAAAATATTTACAACTTATTTACAAATTTTTGAGAATTTTCATATTTAACACATTTTTTTTAAGTTATTCCCCATTTGAGGAATTCAGCTTTTGCAGATGTGTAATAGGAGCCTTCATAGCATCCATTTCTATATTTTTTATCAAAATTTTCATTTTTAAATTTCACTGTTTTGTAATTATCAAAGTATATCGTTTTTTGTTCGATGGCAACTTGGTCGCCCATGGCAACAGTCTCTGGTGACCGTCCACTCAACTTGCATTTAGCTTTATTTTTCTTTTTAATTTTAGAAAGTTGTTTTTTATCATGTGTACTCAAATCTTTACTTTGGGGCTTGGAGTTATTTTGGGACTCGAACTCGAGACCCTCCAATCGATCATTTTCAGTTTTAATGCCTTTTAAGGCGTCTGTTGCATCAAGTTCAGTTGAAAAGTCTATAATGGTAGTCTTATATGTAGGGAAAACTTCTAATTTTATTTGTACAGCTTTGGGAAATAATATGGCTATTTCACCAATCGTGGTCGTCAATGGAAGTGATGGAATCAACACTTTTCTCGGATCTATACCGGCAGTCTTTTCTTCTGGGAAATTCTGTCTTTTACACTCAGTGGAATCTATTGTCGATGGCTTTTTTCTTGATTTCTTTCTTTTAAGGAGTTCGGAATTCTCGTCAACTATTCCTTTTAATTTTTTCAACTCTTCGGCTAACTGTGAAATTTTTCTAAGTAGGAATTGTTTTTCATCTCTCTTCAAATAAGTGTTTTCAAGGTTTAGCGACTTCATTCTGGAAACATTCGTCTGACTTCGTCCCTTTCGGCGCGGCTCCTCCTCTTCATCACCATCATCATCTGTCTGGAAAATACTCGTATGACTCTGTTTCTGTCGTCGAGGCTCCTCTTCTTCATCACTGTCATCATTTACACTAATATCGTCCTTCAAAAGCATCTTATCGTCATCACTCTCGTCGTTTTCGTCTTTATCGTCATTTTCACTTATGGCTTTTTCGGGAGATTCTAATGATTTTTTGACAGCATAACAAGGTTGAGGGGTTTTAATTTCACACTTTTCAACACTATTCACTGTTTCGTTTATTTCTAGGGATTTTTCAAAATTTTTGTTCTTAAAGTTCATAGGGGCATCAACAACAACATTCGTTTTAATTTCACTTTGATATTTATCTACAGGTAGTACTGTTACTAAATTTACCTCTAGAGAATTACACTTATTTTTTACAAAAATACCTTTTTCGTTAATCGTTGTTTCACCCAGCATTAACACATTCATGCCGAGGATTATATCATAAGGAATTAAATCATCATGTACAACATAAATATCAGTTTTAGTTTCAAAATCATCAACTTTAAGATCAGCACTGAATGAACCTAAGGGTTTTATCGAACTCTTCCCGATACCCTTCAAAGTAGTACTCATAGTATTTAATTTTTTTACATTTAATTTATCAAAAACACTTTTACGCAACAATTTTGCTTCACTTCCTGTATCAATAATTCCAATAAAATTTACATCATTTACTTGTATAATTTTACTCATATTTTGATTTACGCCAATACACAGTGCATCAACTTCTTGTTTCGAACCTGGACACTCCGAACTTTTATGCCCGTACCGCTTGCACGTAAAACACTTTAGGCCTTTGGCCTTATGGGGGCAATCTCTAGATAAGTGGTTTTTTTCACCACAATTATAACACAATTTATTATTTACTTCATTTCTAGAACTAAATTTCTCATATACTTTATGGGTTATATGCTTCGGTTTTGTATTAAGCTCAACTCTATCAAATTTATGTTTAATTTTTTCAGTGTCTCTTTTGTACACTTCATATAATTTCAATTTTTCTTTAAATTCACGAATATTTTTTGCACCATAAAGTATGATCTTATTTTCATTTTTGTCATTTATTCCTTGGATCACGTAATGCATTAACGCGGCATCTTCAATGTGCCCGCTTTTACTCAGCTCACGCATTTTGAAAAAATATTCTGTAACTGACTCATCGCCTCTTATTTTCCTTTTATTTAATATATCATGCAAAGAGGCGGAATTTATTTCTGATTTAAACTCCTCAATGAGGGCATTTTTTAATTTTTGATAATTTAATAGTCCTTTTTCAGACTTAAGAAAGAGAAGAGCGTTTCCGCTCAATGATCTCTTACAAAAAACAATTTTTTGTAATTCGTTTAGATTAAACATTTCAGCTATTTCCTCAAATTCGTTAAAAAACTCAATAATATTTTCATGCGGTTCGCCGCTAAATTTAGAAATATTGTTTTCAAAGTCGCTAAAAGAGACAGTTGCACCAAGTGATCCAGAATTCACATTATTACTATAATTTATACTTTTTTTACCCTTATTATAATCATCAATAACATTATCATTATCATTATCACTATCATTATCATAATCATAACACTTATTTTTGCTGATATGACACTTATTTTTGCCCATATGGCATTGCACAGAGGAGTCAAGTTTTTCGACGTCATTATCACTACTTTCGTTTTCCGAATCTTCCTCATCCGAATTATTTTCGGAATTTTCCTGTTTTAACAATTCTATATCGCACAGATTCAACAACAATCTGTCTTTTAACTTATCTTTATTCCCATCAAAAGGGACATTTAATACATTACAAATAAGGATTAGTTCGTTCAATGAGAAATTTTCGTCGATGAATTTTTGTTTCTTTATATAATTTTCGTCATCTACGACAAAGTTAAAGCCGGAAAATTTTTTTATTCTGCATCGGTTTTTACGATCTCCTTCGTCATTAAAGAGAGACCGATGTAGAATTTTAATTTTACTGTACTTTTCTTTTCCTAGTGCAATACCAATTTTGGGAATATCTCCCAGAGATACCATTTTATAAGAAGATAAAATGTACGTACCTTAGAGCAGAAACAGCTGTGGTTTTAAATTTTGGCTCGAATTTCCTTCTAGTTGATTTTTCACTTTTTAATCCTTGAGAACCTTGAAGAACATCTTTCGCACTTTGTAGAACAGAAATTTTTTGTTCAGACCTTTATCCAGACGATCCGTAGCTATCCCGTAGCATCCACAGATCACACTTTACGCATTTTATCATCCACTATGACTATAAATTGCAGAATAGAGAAAGCACTCCGCACAAAAGCTTCAATGTTGTTTAACATCATATTTCACTCGATGACACAAAGTTCCCAACAGTTTTTAAAAATAGTCTATATTTCAAGAACAGTTTATCAACTTATTTTTATCAGTCCAGGCGTATCGTTATTTGTAAAAACGTTTTATAAAAGTAAAAAAATATAGTTCTTTTATCAAGTAAATTTCACGATTCTTATCTTTATCTTTATCTTTATCTTCTTATCCCACTTCTGATATAGTATCAGGTGGGTGGCGAGCGGTTTAAAACTTTAAGAACAATACTAATTCGATTAATTACTTAACTTTTAATAAAGAATTAAAATATTTACAGTTACTATTTACATAGAAGTTAATGAGCATTTAAAAGCAATTATCAAAATAAGTTCAGCTATGAATAAGTCATCAAATTGATTATATTTCGTCTCGTAAACATAATTCGTAGCACACAAAGTACTTTACCATTACCATGTATGTCGAATATAAAAACCAAAGTCTTCGTCGAAACTCAAAAAGAAACAAAGTTATCGAATGCAGGCATTGTGCTCGTCTAGCACACACGTTCCGTCTGAACACCTGTCGAAAACTGAATGTCGTTCCTTCAGCGGCGCCAAACAGGAAGTAACGCCATCCACGTCAGCAGTACTCATTTCCTTCAATATTCTGCTACTGTCAGGTGATCATCCGCTTGGACTCTGCGTTGCGGGAAAGCCAGGCAATGGGGAAAAGGATACTTCATATATATATATATATATATATATCATAGAGAATGTCTGACTGTTTCACCCTAAAAAGAGACCCCATAAAATATTAATTTAAAGAATAACTGAAAACAAATTACTAAGATTCGAGCTGTCCTTATAATTAAGAACACCTGAAAAATCATCTTTTTGACCCTATTTAAAATTTTTTAAGATAGAATAACGTTCAAACTTTTTAAATATAGTCTATGAATTAATGAAATTCAAATTAATAAAAAATATATTTCTTTAAATAATAGTGTTCAGTGTTTAATTAATATAGAGAAACGGGTGTCCTTATAATTATGAGAACCAGTGTATATATACACAGAGAGATAAGAAAATACCGAGGAAGAGACCACAAGAGATGTCGTTGGAGAGATGAAATTGTGAAGTTTGGAAGCGCAGAATGGATAAGAATTGCAGAAAACAGGGCAGATTGGAATCACCTGGGAGATGCTTTCATCTTGCAGTGGATTGAATAAAGGCTGAAATTGATAATATATATATATATATATTTATGAAATTATGTTTTTTTTTTTTTTTTTTTTTTTCTTTTTTTAAATAAATAAATAAACAGTAGAATTAAGAATAACAAACGATTAAATGCCACAAGAATCCATAATGTCAGTTAGGAATTTTTCAAAAAAAAAAAGGTAAAATTAAATTTCTTGAAAACTAGAATATTAATTTAATAAAAACAGTTAATTTATTTGATTTTCTCATTTAATCTAAATTGATTTTTTTTTTTCAAACTTACCTAACTTTTATCCACTATTAATTTCTACAATTCTTATAACAACTCAAGATGATGAATATAAATTGAGCGAAAATTTTAAATTGAAACAAAGAGTTATTATCAAATCAAGTTGATGAAACGAAAAGGAACAAAGATTTAATTTCAAGCAAAGATAATTATTAAAAAAGGAGAAAATAAAAAACATTTTATGACCAGTAATAGAGAGAAAAAATGTTTGAAACACTCAAAACTATGGGAGTATCTCGTCAGGAAAAAACATCCCAACAGTTGAGCAAATTATAAAAGCAATATTTCAATCTCTAGTTGGATATTAAAGCTAAGTAACTTAGCTGGTTTTCCGATCTTGCTTTCAAAACATTAGATCCCGTTAGAGATTTTTACTGCTTCTTCAAATTGAAAATAGTCAGAATCTAAAATTTCATCGAAAATGCAGGTGAAGATTCTCAAATCCATATCTCTTAGTTGTTTAGGAATATATTTTTAAATACTTTTATTGAATACTGAAAAGTCGCTCAACAGAAGTAGAATTAATTGGAGTAACCAAAATTTTCCCCTTCACAATTAAAGTGTATTTGAACACCCATACATATATATTAGTGGAGTTTAAAAAAATAAATAAATAAAATAAAGGAGGATTTCGTCAGAAATGCTTGCATGTCCACAGAATTTTTAGAGAAGCAGATAATCTTCAAATACTTATATATTACTCAGAGCAATTAAACAAATAATAAAGAAATTGATATATATATAAAAAAAAAAAAAAAAAAAAAAAAAAAGTGGATCAAAATCTAAATAAATAAATGAATGAATGAATGACTAAAACAAAACAAAGTAGAAAAAATCATGCTTTTTTTAAGCGGGATTTTAAAAGAAAGAAAGAAAATAGTGGGATTTCATCAAAAATGCATGCATGCGTGTGAATAGAATTCCTTGTGAAGCTTAAAAAAAAAAAAAAGAAAAGAAAAAGAAAAAGAAAGAAAGAAAGAAAATAGGATCATAAACTTCAAAGCAACTAGTGTATTACTCAAAACAATTTAAAAAATAATAGAGAAATAGATGAAAAAATGTATGAAAAACTAGTTAACAATTGTAAAAAATTGAGAAAAACATGCAATATAACTTTTCTTTCTCTTTTGAGTGGAATTTCTGCAATTTTATTCACTAATACGAACCCTGTATGAAAGTTTCTTTTTAACATAATTCCTTGTATGCTTTCAATATTGTTCCCGAACCCAACTGCCTATCATCAATGCATTTTATATTTTTTCCGACAGCGGAAACCTGAAAAAGAGCCCATCCTATTCCATAATCACTCTAATAATAAGAAGTCATCAGACAAATAATTGTATTGACTAATTTCTTCTTGTAGTCATTTCGTTTTGATGGGTCTTTTATCACCTCATGTTATTCAATGAGGCTCCTTCTAGCGAACTACAGCACTCAATTAAAAGTGACAGTAAAAAATATTGTTAGTTGTTCTTCACATCCGCTTCTATGTATGAAGCTCTACACATATTTAAACGATTGTATACTAATAGTTTCATGATAGGGATTTGGCTCGAGGGCCAAGAATATAATTTGCCGTGTTTTATCTGCCGGCACTTACTTGGTCGAATATCATGCATTTAAATAAATAAATGATAAAAACGAATTGTTAAGTTAAGATCACAATGTTTCTGTTGTGGAAACAGTGGTCAAGAAAAAGAAGAAAAAAATTGATTAATAATGCAATTAATAATTCAACTTTTTATGGGCCAGTTTCTTTATATTTTCGCCCCAGGTTTATTAAATAGTACTTATAATGCCATAACATGCAATCGAAAACTGAAATCAATAAAGATAATAATAATTACTTTTTATTAGAGATGTTGGAGTGTAAGTGGTAGAGCATTCACACGGTAAGCGGAGTGCCCGTGTTTGATCCCCGGCATTTTTCGCATAGCTGGTATAAAAAATAATATAAATAAAAATAAAAATAAAAAATAAAGTAAAACTTTACACCTCCAACATCTCTAAAAAAATATTTATTGTTGATAAACGAAATTTTTTAATGTTTACTTTTTGTTCCTATTTCTTTTCATTTTTGCTCCGGTTTTCTTAAAAATATAAGAAATGCAGTTTAAAACTTAATAATTCATGTACAGTAATAATAACAGATGTAATTTTTTATTTTCATATTTCTCTTCATTTTAGATTTTGAAACTTTTCATTAGAATACTGCGTAAAAAAATTCAGAGATTTTTTTTTTTTTTTTTTTTTTTTTTTTTTAAGCGTAAAATAAAACCATTTTTTTTTACTAATAATTTTAGTTTTCCCTTTAAGGATCCTTTATTTTCTCGAAAATATTTATTTTATTACTATTTTATTGAATGGCAAGAAAATTTTATTCTTAATGTGGAATTTCCCCCACGCCCAAATAATTGATATCTGAACCGAGTCATGTCATCACAAAGCATATCACATATCGCCCCCCATCGGTTTAAAATTTATTTTAAATGTAGTTTTTTTTTTTTTTTTTTTTTTTTAACTATAAAATTTTTTTGCTCAAAAATTATTTACTTTTTGAAAATATCAAATGTTAAGTAACACGTTTTCAAGACCAGATAACAACCAATTAGTACTTTAGTCATTACAAATTCTAATATTCATTTCATTTCTTCATATTCTCTGAAACATATCGTATTGGTACAGAAATACATACATCTTGTTAAATTTGTGATTTTCTAACTTTTATAAATATTGCCAAAAAAAAAAAAAAAAAAAAAAAAAACAGAAATACTAATAAATTATATTTTAGGTTTATGTAAGGTTTTGTGTAAGGTTAGTATTATGTAAGGTGTTTCTTTTATTTACTTAAAAAAAAAAAAAAAAAAAAAAAAAAAAAAAAGAAATAAAGAAAGAAAAAAATTCTAATATATAATATTTATGTTTGGTTTTATGTAAGGTTTTTCTTTTATTTGCTTAAAAAAAAAAAAAAAAATCAGAAATACTAATAAATTATATTTTAGGTTTATGTAAGGTTTTATGTAAGTTTATTATTATGAAAGGTGTTTCTTTTATTTACTTAAAAAAAAAATAAAAAAAATAAAAAAAAAACAGAAATACTAATAAATTATATTTTAGGTTTATGTAAGGTTTTTCTTTTATTTGCTTAAAAAAAAAAAAAACAGAAATACTAATAAATTATATTTTAGGTTTATGTAAGGTTTTATGTAAGTTTATTATTATGAAAGGTGTTTCTTTTATTTACTTAAAAAAAAAATAAAAAAAATAAAAAAAAAACAGAAATACTAATAAATTATATTTTAGGTTTATGTAAGGTGTTTCTTTTATTAACTTAAAAAAAAAAAAAAAAAAAAAAAAAACAGAAATTCTAATATATTATATTTTAGGTTTATGTAAGGTTTTTCTTTTATTTACGTAAAACTAGAGAGATTTTTTTTCTTTTAAGAAAATAAAATCTAAAGTTAAATGTTCATTTTATATACATAAAAGAGAAATAAAGGAAAAGAAGACATGCATAGTCTGGAAATTTAGATTAAAACTTATCCTTTTACACAATTATTCATCTCTCATTTAGGTTTGTGCAAAAAAATTTAACTGTAATGCAATTTCAGTTACATAAAAATATATTTCTGTTTAATTCCGCATTTTTAGAAAATGTGATAACAATGCGTGAGACAATGGCTATCTCTTAATGCCTGCGGCTTGTAACTAAAATGGTTTTTTTTATTCATATAACTGATCTTTTTTTGGAAGAAATTCTTCTCGCAAAATATGAAATATTTTAGTGATATCTACATTAGATCTGTGGTTTATGCAGATTTTTTTTACTGATAACATTCATTAGAAACTATAGTATCTTTTTCGCTGCTAAATTTAACTTTCATTTATAAAGGGGATATGCTTTGCTTCAAAATTGTATTAATATTTTTTAAAGTTAATTGTTTTGTAATTCAACGATATTTTTTAAAATGGGTTAAAACACAAATTCATAAGTTTTATTATTTCTGAATTTTAAGTTTTCTGAAATATTAGAACGTTTCTCTGTGTTTTACAGTACAGTTTTATTTTTTTATCGAAAATGTATTTTTATTCAAAACAAGCATTTTATGGCCATCACTAAACTTTCTTCTGTATGACAGTGCCATTTGCCAATTGAAATGCACATATATCTAATCAATATAGCTTCACACTTAGTTTTTATATATTTTGCAGTTTAATACAAGTTTAAACAATTAAGTTTGAGATAAAGCCATCTTGAAAATCTCAGAAAGTGAATGAAAACAGTATCACCTATCAGCCGAAACACATCCAATTTATGTCAGCATCTTTTTCGGTAATGGCCATCTCACATATCACATTTAATGCATTTATACACTATAGAAGCTGAGATATAGCATTCCAGAAAATGGAATAATAACAACGATATCATTCAGTCGATATGCACCAAAAGATGACAGACGTTAATTTATATGCAAGTGCAAAGAAATATATATATACAGTCGAACCTCGTTAACGTGAACACTGTTAACGTGAATTACTTTTAGCATGAACTGTTTTCATAATGCCCGTCAAAATATAGATTAGCTTAGTTATATGAAGATTAGTTACTGATAGCATGAACTACTGATAACATGAACAAATTTTTCATCCCACTTGAGATTCACGTTAACGAGGTTTGACTGTATTGTGAAATTCTGCGCATTTGTCCTTCTTCTAGAGCGTCCAGAATTTTTTTGTTATATATACGCACGCATCATTCTAAAAATGGTCAAAACGTATTTAGAGTCCCTTAAAACGCATAAAATAATCAAAAAACGAAAGTCGAATAGTTTTAGTAATCAAATACATTCTCTTATGCTCTATGCAATACCTCTTAAAATTTTTATCTTAAAATTTTAAAAGTTCATATCTGTTATTTCTACTCCTTGATGAATTGCTTTTAACGTAGATCTATGTATTGTTAACCAATTTGATTTAACACGATTATGGAAATGAAAAATTTTGAAGCTTCAAAGAAGAAACCATTGGCACAATATTGTGCGTAGCGTATACTTTACTCTTCAATTGTTTGAGCATGTCTCAAATGAAATAAAGGTTGGGTTTTTCTTTTTCTTTCTTTTCTTTTCTTTTATATATATATATACATTAAAATAGTTTGAATCAGCTTCAGCATATTGATTCAGTCAGTTCGTTATACATTTATTACAGAATTACTTGCACCCATCTCATTAGAACGTCAGCTCTACCAGTAGCCAAGATTCTCAAAGCTGGAAAACGGGTGGTAACATGGTCGATCGCAGATCGCGCACCTTGTCTAGCCATTCAGAGTTTTCCGTGGTTTTCTTCGAAATTCGCATAAATATGGATTAGGACCCTATAGAAAGATTTCCACCGAGGGCATTTCACCCAGACCTGGAACTTTAGCTTAGTTAATCGACCCTATTTCACGCAATCAAGCACAACCTTTAGACATCAATGTGCTTCCTTTTTTTTTTTTTTTTTTTTTTTTTTTTTTTTGCATTTATTTTAAATTATGAAGCATCAAATTAAACAGAACATACATTCATTAGGTAAAATTATTGATTGTCGATTGATTTATAAAACTGTCTAAACTTCGCATAGATAAACCGCATAAACTATTTCTGTATGATTCATTTTCATGATGTTTCATATCATTGAAATAAATTTCAAGAATATTGATAATCGATAAAGCTAAAAAAAATATATATTTATTTTCTTTAACGTTTATGTCAAGGATATATATATTATGTAAAAAATTTGAGTACAACATGATTTAAAAAAAAAAAAAAAATAGAAGAATGAATGAAAGCGTAAATTTGTTTAATCTTCATTAAAAAAAAAATGGTAATTCATATAGCTAATCATCAAATTTCATCTTAGCTGATTGAAACATAAATCCAAAATATTTGTAAATGATCTTTTTAATGAAACAGAAATAAAATATAATCTAGTACTTTGTCCATCACAAAATATCCTTTTGTATAATTCTAAAAATATTGCAATTGTATAGCATTTATGGCATTCCTAGTATAATAGATATTAGATGAAAATTTGTCGATTGCTACTTGATTAAAATATAACAATACCACTTTCCGCCTATATTTGCCAAAATTTAATTATATATATTATATTGAAGGTGCTTGTTATATGCTAAATTTGGCGCTTGCAATTTCATTTCAAAGATTCGAAATCCCAAATGAATCCATAAACAGAGCTGCCAACTTAAACCGGGGGATTGTTAGTAACGCCCCTTTTTCCACACCACTTAATTTTCAGAGTAATTCTCTTCAGATATATTTACGATGAAGAAATTTACTTTGAAAAAAAAAAAGACTGGTGTGGAAAAAAGGGCGGTACTAACAATCCTCCGGATTAGGTTGGCAGCTCTACAAAAAAAAAAAAAAAAAAAAAAAAATGCATTCTGTCAAATACACTTGTTGCATAATATACGCCAATAATTTTATATATATAACTTTTTTTTTGTGATAATAATTTTATTTAATTTGTTTATATAGTTTATACGATAAATAATAATAATAATAATAATATGTAATAAAATTCAGTACCAATCTATAAGTGTTGAAACATCTTAAATGTTGTGGAAATTTTAACGTAACAGCGTAACCTGTTACGCGATTTTTTACATGAAAATCTGTTAAACATAAGTTTATGTCGAAGTTCTTAATTTCGGAATCATGGAAATATGTGCTTTAGTTTTTGACTTACAAGGAGACGGCAAGGGTGTAGGGTCCTCAAATCGAACGGAGGTTCCGCGTGTAGTTAGCACTCAGTGAGTGTATTCATATACTCAAACCCTAGAGCGCACTACTTAGCCATCGCAGAGAAAAAAATTCCTGAAGTTCGAAAAAAAAAAAAAAAATTCAATTTGTATTAAAATTTAATAAATCGTTATAAACAATTTCTTTTCAACTTTTATATATTGTTAAATCGCGAATTTAATGATTTCTAACTTTTTAACATTAAACATATGCCTGGTATGCGTCAAAATTATCTGAACATCGAGAAATATTTATGAATGTGAACAAAGTTTGCTTTTCAGGAGAAATTCTCAAAACACCGTGCTCCTGTAAAAAAGCTGCATTTATTAGTTGTGCAAGTTGTCGACAAAATTTGTGTTTTTCTTGTTTTTATGATAAATATCATCCAGGTTTGTGTATTCGTAAAGATGAATGATTGAAAGAATTGCTAATGCTATAAACGTATAATCTTAAATATTCATTGTATTTAATAGTATGTTATTTTATAAAAAATAAATGGTAATGTTTAAAAGAACTGTGGCTTTTGTATTTATTCTATCTACAATTCTAAGTTCTAATCGTTAAAAAGATAGAAATCATTAAATTCGCGATTTAACAATGTATAAAATTTGAAAAGAAATTGTTTATAACGATTCATTAAATTTTAATACAAATTAAATTTTTTTTTTTTTTTCAAACTCCAGGAATTTTTTTCTCGGCGATGGCTAAGTAGTGCGCTCTAGGGTTTGAGTATATGAATACACTCGCTGAGTGCTAATTACACGCGGAACCTCCGTTCGATTTGAGGACCCCACACCCTTGTCGTCTCCTTGTTAGATAAAAATTACTTCACACACAGGGCTAACCTTTTACAGGAATAGTCAAACCGTTGTTAGAATACTTAATTCTTGGATTAATATTTATGATCAAAATCTAAATTTTAAAATCAATAATCTCAGCTCTTACGTGTACTTTTTATGATATTTTAAATAAAAAAAAAAAGAGCTACGATCAAGCATCAAAAAGATATATTTTTTATGCTATCCACTTTTCAGTGACTCAAATTCATTACTAAATTATTGAAGATGAATGCAAAAATTGCTCAGAAAAAGCGGCAGTCGTTTTAAGAGTCCCATTTGTTAAATAAATAGTGCTATACAACACGACTTCATATCGGAATTGTCAATCGTTATGAGCTGCATTTGAAGCATCGTTGTCTTCATTCTTCTGCCGTAGGGCGCAGGTGTTTCAACGCCCCTCTCCTTAATTCGACAAGTATCCAGTGCCCCGTTTCTGGGAATAGGGATACGCCTTTTTATTCTATTTTATTCCTCTTTTTCTTTGTGGTATTCGGCAAGATCAAAGAATGCTGATCACGTTATGATTGTGATAATATTTTTCAAATCAATAGATATACAATTTTGCTTTTCAAGAGTATATATAAGAGACAAATAGAGATATTTCTTTTGGGAATGAATTGATCCTAATGAAGGAGCAAATATAGTCTAGAGAAGGGGGGAATGAAAGATGTTGTTTTTTTAAATTTTTGTTTTTTCATTGCATGCTCTGGAAAAATATGCTCTGCTATTTAATAAGTCTGCTCGTATTTGAAGATAGATTCGTGACCATGGTACTAATTCTTACAGTAAAATCCACAAAAATAAAGTTATATCAGAAAATATTTTGTAAACATGCACCATGAACTTCGAAAAATCTACAACTATTGTTTCGAGTCGAAATGATTAAACGTTACACTTCATCATTGTGTATATATTGCTGCTTTCATGCTGCATTCGTCCCTGCTTCTTTCAGTTTCTTTTTTTTTTTTTTTTTGTAGTGTTCGGCAAGATCAAAGAATGCTGATCATGTTATGGTTGTGATAATATTTTTGGAATCAATAGATATACAATTTTTCTTTTTCAAGAGCAGGGCTCGTGAAATAGGGTCGCCTGGTCACCATTGGCGACCAATATATTTTAACTGGTGACTATGTTTTCAATTTTAAGAAAACTCAACTTTATATATATATATATATTTGGTGAAAATGTTGGTCCCAGAATCGGCTCCTATTCCACTCTCGATGTAATCTAATTCTCGCCATTTTGATTCCAGCTCCTCTCACTACGTTTTGAGACACTGTGTTGAATGAATGCACCATTAGATTTACACCACTTTTCTTTATGCATGTTTAACAACTCGGTTTTAAATTAGTGCACCATTTTAGGAAAATGGGTTACGCTGCTCCTGTTTACGCATGCTTAGCAACCTGGTGCTGAATCATTGGCCGGTGTAATGATGTATCAATGCCGATGGTGCATGTGGTTGTCAAAATAATAAAGCAGGTTTCATGATGTTAAATTGAAGCAAATTTTTCCTGTTATATAATTCTAGCCCAGTAAATATTAGGTTATTAAGCATAGAATTTTTAATTCTATATTAAATTAAATTAAAAAAAAAAAAAGTGGAGGGATATTTTTTACTGGCTACCAGAATTTTTTGCTGACGTCCAGTTTTTCTGACATTTCCGGAGCCCTGTTCAAGAGCATATATAAGAGGCAAATAGAGATATTTCTTTTGCGAATGAATTGCTCGTAATGTAGGAGTAAATAAAGTTTGGAGAAGGGGGAATGAAAGTTGTTGTTTTTAAGATTTTTTTTTCTTTTTGTTTTTAATGCTTGCAATGAAAAAGTATTCTCTGAGCTATTTAATAAGTCTGCTCGCATCTTAAGATAGATTCGTGAGCAATATACTAACTCTTGCATGCAGTTAAAAATGATGCTCAAAAAAGAGTAATTTTATTAAAAAAAAAAAAAAAAAAAAAAAACATGCTCTTCTCATTTATGAAATATCGCGCGTTTTCAAATTAATATCGGTTCACTTTCATAATTTATTATATATATGCTTAGGCTGACCAGATCAGAGTACCTTTATAATATAGAAGCACTAAAAATTGCTTCAAATATCCAATTACGGATGTATTTTTTCATCTTTATTAAACAAGGACTAAAAATAAAATATTAAAGATAAATTATTTACTTTCTACATTTTTTTTTTTAATTTAGAAAAATGTCTTCAAATAAATGCTGTCTCCATAAAATAAGGACATTTGGTCAGGTTCTATACTGTCGGCAGCAAAAGTATCCGAGCACTAGCCAATAATTCCGATATCAAAAAAGTACACTTAAAACTATTTTGTTAAATAAATCCTTCTCGAATCATGTTTTTAGACTGACTAAGAACACGACTTGACAAGGATTTATTTAACAAAGCAGTATTAAGTTAGGCTGACCAGATCAAAGTACCTTTATAATAGAGAAGCATTAAAAATTGCTACAATTATCAAATTAGGGATGTATTTTTTCATTCCTAATAAATGAGGACTAAAAGTAAAGTATTATTGATTAATAATTTAGTTTCTACAATTTTTTAAAACTTAGAAAAATGCCTTCAAAAAAAAAGGGCTTCCCTATTTGTCCCCAGAAAATGGGGACGTTTGGTCAGTATATATTATAGGCACATTTATAGTGGCTGTTCCGTTCCGCTGTCCGCAAGAACTGAGCTATAATGCAAGGAGTGATAACTTCCAATTAAGTTCAATTCAATTCAATTTCTTATTCAATACGAAGTTATCACTCCTTACATTCTAGCTCAGTGCTTGCGGAGAGCGGAACGGAACGGCCACTATAAAGTCCGCTTACAGTCGGCTGCAAAATTATTCGAGCACTAGCCAATAATTCCTATATTTAAAAAGTACACTTAAGACTGTTTTGCTAAGTAAATCCTTGTGGAATCATGTTCTTAGACTGATTAAGAACATGACTCGACAAGGATTTATTTAACAAAGCTGTATTAAGTGTACTTTTCTTTGGCAAGGATTATTGCTAGTGCTCGAATAATTTTGCAGCCGACTGTAAGTGTACTTTTTTTAGACAGGGATTATTGCTAGTGCTCGGATACTTTTGCTGCCGACTGTATGCTGAACTGAAAGAAATTCTTGAATAGAATTTTTACCAATTTAAACAGAAAGTGTTCAAAAACACAATTTTTTCCTTCAAACTTTCAGAACTATACTTTGTGGTGGTTTCGTATTGATTTACGGAAGAATGCATCCATGAAAATCTATGTTTGGGATATTGTGATTCCCGATGGTCGACGCCATTTTTTGAGCATGTCAATGTACTCAATAATATACACAGGATTTTTAAATTTGAGTACGTTTGTTTCGGGGTTATTTTGAGTATGTGATATACTCAAATTTAATATAATTTTGTTATTATAATTTTTTTTTTTCAGTGTGGTGTTACATCAGAAAATGTTCTGTAAGCACGCACCCTGAACTGCAAAAAATCTACAACCATTGTTTCAGATCGAAATGATTAAGCATTGCATTGTCGTTGTTTATGCGTTGCTGCTTTCACGTGGCATTCGTACCTGCTTCTTTCAGCTTGATGAAGGGTAGTGCTTATAATTATTTCGACTCTAAACAATAGTAGTTCATTCTTGAAAATTTATGGTGTATGTCTTTAATCTTCATAATTATTTCGCTGTTTCTTCTTCTTCTTCTTTTTTTTAAATTTTAGTACGACAAGACTATTCCATTCAGACAGCGATTTTACGTTGTCGCCATTTATTGTATGACACCTTGAATGAATGTGCAAACATTTGTTTTTATTTAAAATATATAAAGCTGAAAGTTTGTCATTGTATCTGCCTGGATTATTAGATTTTTATCAAAAACTGGTACATTTATTGATAAGGACAAAGTTTAGCTAACGCTGTATTTTTTATTTCAATCACATAATTGATTTAAAAATTATAAGTAAAAATTCCATTTTAACTGTAAAATTATTTAAAGGAAAAAAAAAAAATAATGCCAAAAATAAAGAAATAAATATATTTCTTTTTATGTCGAAAATAAATTATAATAATAACGTGCATTTTTTTTTTTTTTTTTTTTTTTTTTTTTTTTTTAATTAAAAACAAAATTGAGAAAAGTCGTGCTAAAAAAAAAAGTGGAGTAGCTTCAGTATAGAATCCCTTGATGAAATTATGAAATTTTAAATTTGTCACCGAATTAGCTCTGACGTTTCTCGCGAAGGCCTTTACTTATGCAATTGCGATAGACATTTTAATTTATCGCCAAAATGGCAATAAAAATTTAAAAGCTGCCAAGGAGCTCCTATACTAAAGCTATACCAAAGTAATTTTAAGAAATGAACTTGGTAACCGATGTTAGGGAATGAATCACTGCATTTCTTTATATGGAACAATAGATTAAAATAAGTTTTGTCGTTCTAAATTAAATTCTGTTTTGTACAGAATTTTATACCTATTGCTTAGAAAGGAGAAAGAGGCTTATTATCATTATTATTATTATTATTATTATTTTCTTCCAGAAGTGGCATTTTGGACATTTCTGATAGTATAAGTATATGGTTATAAAAAGCATAACCTAACTAAACTTGTCTAATGATTATTATTATTATTATTATTATTCTATTTAATACAAATTCTGCTTAAAAAAAATATAAATAGAATTCTTTTTTGTTGTTGTTGTTGTTGTTGTTGTTTAATCAGTGTACTGACTCTAATATTATTGTTTTATAAATGCATGTATTCATGTACATTTTAATATTTTTTTTCTGTTTTACATACACAATGGAAAGCGTTTATTTTATAGATTGTCAGAAAGTTTTTTTTTTTTTGTTTCCCTTCCATTCTGCTGTATAATCATAAAGAGTATTACAGACATGTTCAAGATAATTGCTTTGTTATTAAAATGGCTATTGTAAATAGATCTGTATTTAATTATGTTGATTACTGTGATGAAGTGAATGCAGCTATGCTCATCTTAGATCATAGTTATTATATTTGAATGAAATTCCGTTTCCTTAAGTTAATTAGAGTTCCAATTTAGTATTTGAGATGACTTTCGAAAGCATTTCATAAAAACTAATATTTTGATAATAGTGCTTACCTACAATCGCATTTTTAAATTGTACATAATTTACATAACTTTTTTTGTTTCAGTGGCATTTTAGTGAGATTATATATAATTTTAATTCTGACAAGCATTTTATTTCAATATTTGAAATAGTCTATTCTTAAAAAGAGTATTTCTTAACAATTACATATTTTTATTCATAGTCATTCTTTTTTTTCTTTTGTTGATTTCAATTTAAATAAAATTATGCGTTTATTATGAAGTGAAATTATATTTTTAACTTTAAGTGGATTTTTTAAATGTCTTCAAGTGTAATGATCATTTTAGAAATAATTGGTTTATATTGTATTGTAATCATACGAATAGAAAGAAACGATCAATTTGCATTTCAAAATTTATGCTTTCTCAAATTCGTAAAATATTTACTGTGAATGGTGAATGCTCTAAAATCAACAATTTGACTTAATTTTGTATCAATTAATCAAATTTCATTTCTTCGTATAGGTGTTCATGATTTCTTTAAATCAAGTAGCATTTAGCAGCAAGCAATGCTGTACTATGTAATCTACTTTTTTTTTTTTTCATTTTGCGGTGGAAGTGTGGGTTTTAGAGTCTTCCATCGGATCATGCGACTCCGGTTTGCATTAAACCCGTGGATATACACGCAAAAAGTTCTTAATAAAAACTTTTTAATTCTTTTTATTATCATTATTATTATTATTTGTGAATTTGTGAAATAATATTTTCTTCTTGAATGTAAAAAATGCATGACATTATTTTCTTCTTCATTAATTGAAAAAAAAAAAAAAAAATTAATTACATTTACATAAATATGAATGCATACCGTTTAAAACTTCATATGCAACGAACATTATTTGTCTTCCAATGTATATTTGCTTACTTATTTTAATTTTAATTATACTCTTAGCATATTTCAAAGAGTGCTTTTTTTTTTTTTTTTTTTTTTTTAAAGTAAGTTTCAATACATTGTTAATTTTATTTGAAAGGGGCTAGATAACAGATAGCCTTCTTGTCCAGTTCTGAAAACTAAATATTAATAATTCATTTTAATGAATTCTTAGTGTATATATATATATATATATATATATATAAATAATAGATATCGTAATAAGATTAAATCATAAAATTCAGCTATTAATAGAACTAAGACAATAACAGCACACTAAAATATAGAACTGAATTTAACACAGAGGAAAGAATTACACAAAAAGTTGCAATGTAGATTAAGAACCAATGAGTTAGGATAGTAACTTAAAATACTTACGCCTACCAGAATGATAATAAAAATGACCATTAAGCTTATGAGAGTGAAAACGAATAATAAATAATAAATCACAGAAATAATTGGATGTAAATGCTTAAACATAGAAACATACTTATCAAGGGGTGCATGCTTCATAAAGCTTAAAGAGCCGCAACGATTTCGTACAACGATATTGCTAATCATAGCAATTAATATCGTTTCACACCCCGATCGATGCAGCAAAACCAAAAAGAATTAGAAATAATTGAAATATTAAATTAAAACAAAGATTAAAAAAAGATTAAATTTAATCTTAATGGAAACCAAAGTGAACACATGAATGAAGCAAAGCAACCACATGTATAACAATTAACTCTAACAGGAGAAAAGGATGATGCCAAAACTTAAATTGAAGTAAAATAAAATCTCGACAGATATCGATTAATCGAAGAAACTTCAGAGCATTTTCATTAAAGATAAATTACACAGAGTTAATATTAAATGATAATGTTAAAATAGATTTTATATCTAATTAATTTTAAAACTAGTAGAGTTGAATTAAATCGTACCATATTCATTAATAATATATCATTAAAGTTAAAGACAGAAGAATAAAATCATAAGACAGAGTGCAAGCGCCATCTATCGGTGAGCTATAATAACATTAAGTCAGTAAAATTATTTCAGGAGAAGAATCCAATGCAATAAGGGAAATTAAGATGTAGTGACTGAAAGATTAAGGTAATTAGAAGTATTGACTGCAAGATTAAGATAATTTTTAGCGCCATTTAAGTAATTAGAAGAATTGAACTTTTGTGATTAACCCAAAACTAAATAATCTTGAAATCATAGTATTAAATGTTAAGTTTTAATCAGACACAATTACAAGCAATAATGCCAAAGAGTACACATATAAGTATAAGCATTATAGGGCAGTCATTAATAATTAAAATTATAATTTAAAAGATTTTTTTTTTTTTTTTCCAAATAATATAAGATCTTATTTTTGTTATGCATATAGATTGATTGTTCAAACTTAACAATGGAAGCCTCAAGTAGCCAGATGTACAAAATTAAATTTAAGGATAAAAGATTTCAAAATACATAGTATCAACCAGAAATATAAGCATGTAACTCTGAGTAATCCCCCCCACACTTTTTTTTTTTTTTTTTTTTAATTAATTTTATTCAGCAACAAACCCACCCAACCAACCAGCCAAACAACACCACCCTACCTCCTTAATCAAACATCTGCCCACCCATCCACCAGTTTTTTTTTTTTTTTTTTTTTTTTTTTTTTTTAATTAAACCTTAGTAGTTTTTTTTTTTTTTTTTTTTTTTTTTTTTGTGTGTTAGACAAAGACCCTTTATGATAAACAAGTGAATAAATAAATTTTTTAGGATAACCCATTTTTGTAGCAACATTAATTATGTGAGAGATATTTTTGTTTTTAAACCTAACAGAACAAAGATTATGTATACGAAAGAGGTGATTGAGTAGGATATTTCTGTAAACAGAGATATGAAGACAAGAAGTAAAGTGAGTAAATAAATTTACTTTGAAACTGAAATCTTGTCTTTTGTCATACAGATCAGTATAAATTTGACTACCATCAAGTTTGATTTTTAAATCCAAGAAATTTATACAGTTATTGTTGAGAAGATTATGAGTTAAGGTAAGGTGAGAAGGATATTCAAATTTAAATAAATTAGGGGAATATATATATGCATTGCTTATAAATAATACAAAACTTTTAATTTGAGAAGATTAATTTTTATGGCATCTTCAGGTACAGATAATAAGCCGAAAACAATCCTAACAACGCCTAAATGAACTGTTAACTTTAACTATACTATGAATTTTGACTTATATATATATATACTTATTAGTGTTGTTGCCGGCCTATTATCTGTACCTGAAGATGCCATAAAAATTATGGCATTTGTATTTTAAGCATGTATTTTTAATTGTATATAAAGACAATTTCTTTTGTAATTTTTTACGTGTGTTAAGGAGTAATTTTATATAAGTATTTTTGTTACCCTTATGACAATTACCCTACCTCCAAGAGTTTTTTTTTTTTTTTTTTTAAATATTAAAAAAAAAATAGTACGTGCGAATAAAGATTGGATTATTGTCGAACGTTTGGGGCGCAGGTGTTTTCAGAATCGTTTTTTAACAACTTCGTTGAGCTCCTTGTTTCCCGTTGAGTGGAATTTAGAGCTTCTACTCATAGTATAAAATAAAAGGGGGAAAAATCATATCGTTGGGTTTGAAATGCAAGAGAGAAAATGCTAATTTTCGTCTTATTATTTTTTTTTCTTTCTATGCTTTATTTCAAGAATTAATTTGATATATTTGATGTACAATGTCAAATAACTTAAAAAAAAAAAAAAAAAAAAAAAAAAAAAAACTATATGGAGTAGAATACATAAAATGTTATAAAGAAGTAATCTTAAAATATAAGTTCTTCTGATAGTCAAGGCATGTGTTATTCTGTAGGAAATTTCTCTCCACAATTACTCATTACCTTTTTTTTTTTTTTTTTTTTTTTTAATAATAATTCTGTTTTTACGTTTAGAAAATTTACAACCGTTAAATTTCACTGAAAAAAAAAATCCTTTTATATAACCAAATATTTTTGGCAGCCAAAATTGCCAGAAAATATCCAAATACTATGGGAGGAGGGGGATGTAGACAGAAATTTTCCGTAACCGTACAAACAGATGTTTTCGGTAGCGCACGTTGATAAAAATAACTCACATTGGGGGGGAAAAAAATCCCGTTTTATTATAGGATTGAACCAGAGCCCTCCATAGCCGATTGATTGCATTAGGGTTCTCTGCCTGAGGGAGTGGGGGGGGGGGGCTCCATGGGGTCTCTCTTGGAGTTCCTAACCCGTATTTACGCATGTTTAGGAGAAAACTACGGAAAACTCGGAATGGCGAAGCCGACGAGGGCGATCAGTAGACAAATACTTTACCTTAACGGCCCTCTTCACTTACCGTCGCCGGAATCCCGAGCCAATGCTATTCTATTGGGAAATTTTCTTTACAAATAACTTATTAACTAATACATATTTTTAAATTCTGTTTTCACATTCAGAAAATTCCCAACTGTTAAATTGACGGACCTTTTTTAAAAACGTATTTTTTTTAATTTTTAGTATTTTATTTTGAAATTGCAAAATGAAAAAAACTCGCATACTGAAAATTCGTATTTTTGCAGCTTCAAAATAAAATATAAAAAAATAAAAAAATATTTTTTTAAAAAACGTCCGTCAATTTAACAGCTGGGAATTTTCAGAATGTGAAAACAGAATTTAAAAATATGTATTAGTTAATAAGTTATTTGTAAAGAAAGATTTCCCATAGAATAGCATTAGCTCCGGATGTTAAGTTTTAGGCAGACAAAACAGAAAAATATGTATCTACCAGATAAAATATGTAACAGTGGATAAAGATTTTACCTGTTTACAGGGGGGGGGGGGGAATTATATGTCTGTTGACAGATTGAGATGTAATTTTATAGTAAAATCTTGTAGTTTTGGAAAACAGAAATTTTCTGTAATAAAGTTACGGAAATTGACAGTTTTTAAACTTTTTATTTTATTTATTTATTTATTATTAATTTTTTTTTTTTTACAGTACAGTACTCTTTTATTTATTTACTTATTTTTAATTTTTAATACTTTGCTTTTGAGTTTAAAAAAGAAAAAAAATAATAATCTGGTGTGTCACTCACACGACTTTCTATTACCCTGAAATTTAATACTATAAATACAGGTTGCAGATTAAGAGGTAAGATAACGAGAACTGTCATGTAAACCTATGCTAAACAATTCAAATTAGGCTTCAGAAGAGTTTTATACGATAATTAGTTCTGTGTGAGGGGGGCTACCGCCCCCCTCAATCCCCCGTGTCATTAATGCACCTACATTTATATAGAATTTAATTCGGTTATTAAAAAATAATTCTGTTTTTAAAAAATAATTTATTAAAATTATTATTTAAAAAAAATTATTTTTTATGATAATGCAGACGATTTCCATATTAGAGAGGTAGTGTAACACTAAATATCAAAAAAAAAGTCCATTTTACTCTCAATATTAAAAAAAAAAAAAAAAAAAAAAAAAAATTACGATTTTTTTTTTCTAAGTTTTTTTTTTTCGTTAAAATTAAAAAAAATCTATAACTTTGTTTTAAATTATCACAGATTTATAGTTCAATCATTCGTTTTAAAGGTATTCGCAAGCTCTTTTGAATGATACCCATCATGAAAATTTACTCCCCTTGAGGAGGGACTTCCCCCCCAGGGGGGGAGGCGAGGCTCCTACATACACAAAATTTTTTTCCCAGTTAACTATCTCTATTACAAAAAATATATGTTCGTTTCATTTGGTTTAGTGCAGTCTATAGACGTTAAACTCTACTTACCTGCAATTTCCCCCATAGACGTAATGTATTAGAATTCTCTTGATTGTCCCTGTACACGAACCATTTGCTTGACCTTAACGAAAAGCTTACTGTAGCATCCCTATATGATACACATTTAGAATACCAAGTTTGAACTTTCTGCCATAATTTGTTTTTGAGATATGCGGATAACAGACAGACACACACACAGACACACAGACCATTTGCTAAAAACATGATTTTCGTATTCAGGGGACCTCAAAACGTGTAAATATAACAAAATCTCGCGTTCGAAAATTTGACCCAAAAACAATACTTTCTCTACCTTATGGGTAAGAGAAAGTAAAAAAAAAACTAAGTGCATTTTTTGCTAAAAAATAAAATATCAAAAATGTGAAAGATCAATTTTTGAATGATCAGTGTGAAAAATATATTGTGAAAGATTTGTGAAAGATCAATTTTTGAATGGGAAAAACGGAATTGAAAGAAATACATTAGGTAATGAGTAATTATTGGGGGGTGGGGTGGGGGAATTATATATAATAACATGAGTTTTGGCTGTCGCATTGTACGCTCTTAAGGACTCAAAAAATAATACAGAAATAATTTTCTTTCAATGTTGATGTGAATATTGGGATAAGTTAGTCAAGGATTTCGAAAATTGTAAAAAGTATGTCTAAAAAGTTCGGTAAGTAGTGTGAAAAAAGGAAAAAAGAAAGAAAGAAAGAAAGAGTAAGAAGATTTCTACAAGAGCGCATCTACGCATAAATTGGTAAACAAATGTTAACAACCACTGCCTATTGGTAAAATCACAATTTTAAAGCATAGTTGCTTGCCGCGGCGTGCCCATTATACGGAAAAAGAAAAAGAGTTAAGAGAATTCAAAAATCTGGTTATATTTGCAGTTCTGATTGATATACAACAAAAGAAAAATTTAATTTTTTATAAATACATATAAGAAAGCTTGCAAATTGCAACTGAACTTAAAAAAAAAAAAAAACAACTATAAATTTGGTTGCGTCTTAAAAAAAAAAAAAAAAAAAAAAAAATCTGCATCTTAAAAAAAAAAAAAAAGAAAAAGAAAGAAAAAAAATTATTATATTTTGTGCATATCATATTTTTTTAGCTAAAAATTGTACGTGGTTATTTTCCATTAAATAGATTTTGAAATAATGATTAATTATTAACGATGTAATTATTAAAAATTACTAATTGAAGCTATACATTTTTTTTAATCAATATTAAATTTAACATTTTTTAAATATCAAATTTTCCCGTTTATGTTCCATCATTTTGCATTAAAAGCAAATATTCTATACTGTTACTTAAAATGTCCATTTTTTTAAATTAAAATAGTAAATAACTTTGTGATACTTCAGGTATATGAAATACAAACAAATAATGATATAATATTTTATTTCTAGGCAAATAACATTTATGCTAGATTAAAAAAAAAATTATGAATGAATTATTTTTGAATAAAAATAAAGAAAAGTTATAGCACTTTTTTCTTCTTCTTCTTACAATAGAAAATCCCTTAATAGACTGGGATTCGCATTCTTGAATGACTATTGAAATGTTCTGTTTTGATAAATTTAATTTAGCCTCATTTGCTGTGTAATTTTTTTTTACCCATTCTATACTTTAATTCGCGCTAATCGCACTGTTTCCAAATAAATATAGCAGTGTTTTCAAAGCTAGCTAATTAAAAATTCGTGAAATAAAAGATTATAACTTCAATAAAAATATAAAAATATTGTGTTTAATTTGAAAAAAAAAAAAAAAAACTATTAGATAATCCCTTATAATATCATACTCACATGCGTATTATATAAAGAACCTAAATAAGAAACATTACCGCAAACAACTTTATCCGTGAAGTTAACGTTTAGATTTTTATATCTTGTATATAATTATATTTAATTTTTAATAATAACATTTAATTTTTATGTTTGGGATAAAGATTCTTAAGCTAGATTATTTTATTTCTGTATCTCTGTCAAAAAGTTTTACTTAAATGAATAATTAACAGTATATATATATATATATATATAAATTAACAGAAAACATTACTATGCACTGTTAAAATTTCAACAGGAAACTACTGGTAATATATTATCTTAAGTCTAATGTAAAATTACATAGAAAAATAAACGGAGATGTTAAAAAAATCTTATTTTATGTATGCATTTTATGACTAATATTAATTCAATTAATTTTTGACAAGAGTATATATTTGTGCCGTAGAATACGTTTTTTTTTTTTTTTTTTTTTTTTTAAATAGAAATATTCATTTATTTATTTTATTTTATTTATTTATTTATTTATTTATTTATTTTTTTGAGAAATTAAATGATAAAAATAAATAAAAATACAGAATAAAGATTGATAATCTGGATAATTTGTTTTTTAACTGAGAATTATTGTAAATTTACAATTACTCTGGATAAACATTGCAGTAAATTTACAGAATTTTTTTTATAGTGTGTTTCTGTTAATTTTTTCAAATTTTCTCTTTATTTATTTCTATAAAATTAAAAATCTGCCCCCAATAAACCTTTAATCCAAACAAAACTAAAATTGATGACGACTTTTACATTTTTACTGGTGCAAAATATCATTCTTAACTGTTATTTGAATAAAAAAGCTGCCTGGAATAATATTTAACTACTAAAACTAATCCCAAAATTATTTTAAAACCATCTACTTCAATACCTTCATTTTAAGAATATAGTAGAAAGAAAACTTGATTTCAAAGCACAAAATTACCTCTGGCATAATTTTATCATTTTTATCGTGCTTAGCGATAAATTCCTCCTTATGAAAGGAGAAATTTAATGGGTTTATAATAGGTGTCATTTAAATATTTGATAATATTTGTGCTGATAGCGGTAGTATCTCTGACTGTTGCCTATGTTTGATGATACGTTATAGTCTTTAATTATGTAGGCACTTTTTTAGGACGAGTGCCTTCCTCTTAATAAGTAAGAAGAAAAAAGTAAAGTGATGTATGTCGATGTTTCCTATGATCTGCAAATTATTTTCAGGATAATTATTGTTTGTTACAAATTTAACATATAATTTGTGCTCATACATATTAAATGAGAAAGGGGATAAGAAAGAAAAAAAATGAAATTACTGTTTTCCTCGTTTTGATTTTCTTTTTGTGAATGTTCATGCTTAAACTATTTTTTATGCAAACTTTTTTTTTTCATATTTCACTCAGAGATTGGTTTTATTGTTTGAATATTACATATGTATATTAGAGGGGCTCACTGCAATGCATGCCAAACAAACAGTATTTTCGGCAACTATTTTCCTCATACTTCTGAATACAACATTTTTTACCTTATTTTATATTTAGTAGAAGAAATAATTATACTATTCGTAAAAAATTTCGATTTCCGGTTTTGGATACTTTTATACGTTCTAAAAGTACCTGAATGTTCTTCGACCATTTTTGAAATAATGTTAGTTTGTCAACCGTCTGAGATAAATATTTTGTGGAAGCTCTAGATCATAAACGAATACGTAGAATTTCATTAAACTGTATATTTAATTCATACTTGCCAACTTTTCCAGCTTTCCCGGAAGACTTCGGGTTTTTTAACGTATCTTCCGGTCTTCCGGACAGATGATGAAATCTTCCGCTTTTTAAAAAGTCGCGGATATTGTTCGTTTTAAAAAGAAAACCCAAATGTTCTACGAAAACTTTTAATTCCCAATCTTTCTCCATCCATAACATAAATGTCAATATTAATTTCAAACTTGCTTTATGAGATTCTAGAACATGTAAAGAAATAGAATTGTTAAATATTTCTTGCTAATATAATTATTTTTTGTCCCTCCCTCTCCTCTTTCATTTATCTCCAACTAGTGATCAGCAATCAAATGTTCTGCAGAAGTCTTTTGTTTCCTAATCTTTATCCATCTGCAACATAAATGATAATATTAATTTTAAACTTCTTTCATTAGATTCTAGGAGTAGAGTTGAAAGAGTTTAATATTTCTTACTCTGTAATTATTTTTGTATCCCCCTCCTTCCCCGGATTGTGATCAATGATCAATTCTAGAAACAATAAAGCAATGAAGTGCAAAATATTTCTCACGTATGTAATTATTTTTAGATCTTTAATTCTGAATTTAATGAATCTGTTTATTTTTGCTCAATTAAATTAAATATTTGTATGGCATATCCAAATGTGTAAACATGCGGAAAAAAATGAAGAATAATTTTTTCAGGTAGAAAATTTTTTTCCAAATCAATTTAAGAAAATTAATACTCAGTTTTATGTACGTTTGAAACTGATAATTAGCTACTGCTACTTTTTTTTATATGTATGATTAATGTACATACACAAAAATCACATTTTATTTATTTAAAAAAATTAGTTATACTTTAACTTAACTAAGTTTTTTGTCTAATCTTAAATAAATTTCTTACAGATTCTGTTTTGTAGATATTTATATGTTGAAGAGGAATAACTTCATTTAAAACTTTTATATATTTAGTATAATCAATCTATAGTAAAACGTTTTTATAGATTGCTTCTAAATATTAAAATTGTAAAACTGTATTGTTTATTACGTCAAAGAGAAAAAAAAAATCTTCCCTTTTTTCATGAAATCTTCTGGTTTTTCAACAAAAATCTTCCCTTTTTTTATTAAAATTGGTTAGCAAGTTTGTTTGTTGCACCTTTACATGAATTGGTGTTTATCAGTTTCTAGTGCATATTACTCAATAGGTGGCACTGTTATGCTGCAATCACTCACTTACGGGAAGGCTATCTCTCCACTTCTATACTACATAATTGTACAAAATTTCTATTGAACATAATTGTAGAAAACTTAATATAACAGAGAGCCATTATGGTAAGCTAAGCTGATTTAATTTGTGTGACTATCAGATGATAGGCGTCACTGCTATGATGTAGTTTTCTCTGTTTACGAGAAAGCTGTATCTAAGCTTTGTGTAGTGTATAAATGTACCAATTTTCATATGTGAAATGGCCATTATGAAAAAGAATTTCGGTTTAATTTGACTGTAAATCAGACAGACGCTTTGACTTTTCGTATGGTTGATTTTCAGTATCTATTGTTTAAAATTGGACCAAATTGCTTTTGTAAAACCTTTATTGTTGGTAACTGTGTTGATTCAATTTTTGTGCTTGTTAATCGGTAGGTGATGCTGTTGTATTAAATGATGTAGAAGAAAGTTTTTGACTGCTTTAGACTTGCTTTGTACTTAAAGAAACTTGATTACAAAATTATTGCTTTTAAAATATATCTTTTGCTGTTAGTTAGGTTTCAAAAATTACCGTTTTGTCCCAACTTTTATCCCTTCCATTGTTTCGTTGTTTTTCATAGTCATTTTATTTTTCTTCAGACAATCCAGAGATATTCAGTTTCTACTTATTTTAAGTAGCATTATTATTTACTATTAATAAAGTAAAAAATTGACAGTTGATTTAGTGCTATAATTTTTACAAATGGAAACATGTTAATAACCCTTTTCCGCTCAGAGAAAAATAATATAATATTGAAAAACAAAAATTATGAAAGTAATTTTATTATATTGATCTTTTAAATAATTAAATTTTTATGCAGATGTTAGAAAGTTTCTATTTTTTATTATTATAGAAAAACTATCTTTAAACTTTTTTATAAATTATATACATTAAACATACATAATATTTCGTTTTAGATTGCTGAATTACTCGGTATTTTAACACGGTTGTATACATGTTACTATAAATAATAGTGTGTCCCTTGCAGGTATGAAAAGTCGTAGAATTACTTTCACGTGCTATTAATGGCATAGTTTTACTATTGGAACTACGAAAATCGTAACTAGTTAACAATAGTTTCGGTTTGAGAAACATTATGCTCAGCAAAATTCGCTAAACGATTGCAAAATTTAGTAGCTTTAAGCCTTTCCATAATAAATGATTCTAATTCATAACACTGTACTCCGTTTTCACATTCCTGGAAACCGATAAATCGAGAAAATATGAATATACAACTGCTTAAAGTACAAACCGACTTTTTAGCATCACTTTTTGTCTAACCATAGCTTGAGGCGATAAATTAATTGTCGTATATCTATCGCCTAGAAGTGAATGTAACTTAATTTAAGGCTGGTCTTCCAAAATGTCAAAACTGGACTGACAATTCAATATTTTAATTCCATTAAAATCTGAAAAAACAAAACAGTAGTAATGTGTGGCAAAAATAATTTTTCAATTCCCATCATTCTATACTGAGTATGTTTATGTTTGTAAACGAATTTATTTCAAAACAAATTATTGAATCTGTTGAAAAATGAAAGCTCTAACGATTATTTTCTCAAAACTGTTTCATGTTCCCAATCAAATTATACCTCTAGGGGTCACCGAAGTTAAGGAGCCATCCCCTCTGTGAAATTAAAATTGTGATGGCATGTCTCCGAACTATCCTTAGGGGTGAGTCCCGGACCGGCGACGCAGCACCAGCGCGACGTTAAACCCAAACTACCTACCTTGGTTTATATATGCATATCTAAGCACGATACGTAGTTTTAAATTTCGTAGGATTTTTTGTTTGTTTGTTTGTTTATTTATTTGTTTTTGTTTTTTTTAACTTTAAAATTGTGGAAGGGGGCGGGGGAAATAGCATAATTATGATGATTATAAATAAAACGTTTTAACTTATTTTTGTGAAAATCAATCTAAAGTTGCTTGTAAATACTATAATAATAATAATAATATTAATGTCTAAGTCAAAATTTTTATTACATAAAGAACATTTTGAAAATGAACAATTAAAAATAATTGTAATTAATATCTTATTTAATTATAATGTGAATATTAATTTTAATATGGCATTTTCCCATCTATAAATAAAACTATATGAAACTATAACTTTTTTACAATAATAGATTCATAATTGTAATTTTTCCCTTTGAAAGAGCACTGTCACTTTAATCGATTACAATTTCGGATATAAATAATTGATTTGAAATTTAACACACACACACACACACACACACACACACACACATATATATATATATATATATATATATATATATATATATATATATGGGTCATTCTCTGAAAAGTGGACTTAAAAAAAAAAAAAAAAAAAAAAAGCAACCACAAATAAAATTGCTCCATTTTTTTTTTTTTTTTTTTTTTTTTTTTTTTAATTTTGTGCCCGTATACATATGTTACATTTAATGAAAAATAATATAAACCAAACTGTATCTGATAATTTTTGAAATAGTAATTATTTTTATTAATTAGAAAAATGAGGGAATGATTGTGAGGGAATGGGAATTACAAATTTCTAGAAACTACTTTATAAAAATATTTTTAGGTTTAGCTATATTTTCAAATACTAAATATTCATTAAAACATATTTTTATTAATATAACAACATAAAAAAGAAAATTTGATCTCTTTTAGTTAACCTTATAATGAATGAGAGAATGACATATAATAAAAATATTGTATTTCAATCTAATGTTTGAGAGCCATACGCTATTCATTGTAAAATGTTTCCAACAGAATACAAAATGGTTTCTTTACTTTGCTGCTATATAAATTAAATTTTATTTATATAAAGTACGTGTTGCCATTAATACAGTAAGTAGGGGTGTAATTATAGTTTAATGAGGGAATGATATCTATTACCAGGGATAATAATAAAAATGTTCTAATTTCTTTCATTGCATATTATATAAATACTAGCTGACCCGATAAACGTTGTTTTGTCATATAAATTATTTCTAGAGAATATTTTGCTAGAAAAAAATAACTAACTTATTGTAAGTGTGTAAGGATGTGGTATATAAGTGGAAGATGTATGGAGCGCTGTGAACGGTGAAAGAATATAAAAATAACAAAACACCAATCATTTATTTTTTTAATTTATTAAAATTGATTCTTTAAAATTATATACATATCGCTACTTATAACAATATTACTAAAAAACAATATCAATCCCTTAATGCAACAGAGTGTACAATATTTTTTGTTATCACATCTTTCGCCAATACAAACAAACTGGATGGTTTACCCACTCGAGAGCCACGTATAATTGTCCGTGTGAAAAACATGATGTGCTCAAATCTAAGCCACAGACAGACATCGTTTGGCCCTGAGACTTATTGATAGTCATTGCAAATGCCAATCTATTTGGAAATTGAGGGCGTTTAAATTGAATTGGCACATCTGTGGGTATAATAGGGATTCACAGTAGTAATATATTTTCACCTCGGAATTTGTCATTTAAAATGATGGCTTAGATAACATTTTTCATTAATTTTTTTATGACTAATTGCGTGCCGTTGCACAACCGTTATGGGTTCAAATTACGAAGCAAAATAACCGGAGATCCAACCTTCAGTTGTAAAATATGCGGTGGCATGCCTGGTAAATCCAATGAGTTTAAAAACTTTGCTGGATAATTTACAGCTTCGGTGGCATCGCAAAATGTATCATTAGATTTGTATGACACCAAGTCTCCTGGTAACAATTGTTGTATCTTGAGATTCAAATCGTTGACGTCCACATTTTTTGCTACTAAAATTGCTGCTCTCTCTGCCAGCCACTCATGATTTGTGTTTCGTCTGTGTACATCGGGAAATATCTGGTCAATAAGAGCATCTTGAGAATCAATGATTGTGCAGAAATCGGTCGGTAATTTTATGCATCCAGTTTCATCTGTAGTAACTTTTCCATCGCCGATATCTAACAATTGTTTTGAGAATGTTTCAGCGGATGGATCTTGAAGCTTTTGAACGCACAAATTTACTTTCAGTTTTACTTTTTCAACATTACGCCACAATGACGATAATTTTAAGCACGCGTTGATCTCATCAGCGTATGTTGAACGCGGAATAACGGGAAGTGCTTGTCCGAAATCACCTGAAAAGAGTAACAGAGTGCCGCCAAATAGTTTGTCGTTGTTTTTTATATCTTTCAATGTCCTGTTCGACGCCTCAATCGAATGTTTGTGTGCCATAGTGCATTAATCCCAGATAAGAATTTTACACTATTTCAGCACTGTGGCCATGGATGATTGTTTTTTTATGTTCAACACTGCGACTGGGTTATTTTGAATATTTAGTGGCAGTTTAAATAATGAATGGGCTGTTCTGCCTCCATCCAATAAAGTTGCCGCAATGCCAGATGATGCAACAGCCAATGAGATGCCATTATTTGATCGTATTTCGGCGAGAATTAGCGAAATAAGGAATGTTTTGCCAGTTCCACCTGGTGCACCCCCCCCCCCCAAAAAAAAAAAAAAAAAAAAAAAAAGAATCCACCTTGTCCTGCCAAAACTGCGAGCATGATGCGGTCGTAAATGGTTCTTTGTTCTTCATTCATTAGTGGGACATTGCGAGCAACAATCGCTGCCATTTCTACAGTATTGTATTGTAGTTCACGATTCAATTCAGTGCTTATTAAATCAGATGCATTTCGATTTCTTGAATGCATACCGAAATGACTGAGTGGTAAGTTGGCAATGATAATGCAAAGATCTTCAATAGCAATCAATGCTTCATTGTACATAGCGTCACTGAATACTATCGTTAGATCGTTGCACCGTGAACGATGTTGATGCAATATATCATCAGTCATTGAATCTTTGTGATTATCCCATAATGTCTCTGCTCGGGCCGGGAAACATGTAGTCAACACTATAGCGAATAGTAGACGAATTTGATTTGCTGTACAGTTCAGTCCTACTTCAGCAAGCATACACTCCCACTGGTTGTCGTCTTCCAGCAAGCCGAGTGCAAGGCATGCATCTTTATACGTTGGATACTGTTGACCATTCACTTTACGTAAATCTTGAAATGACAAAGGGCCGATGACATTAACCAATAACAGTCGAAGATAAAAGCACTCAGTCTGCCTTGGATTGACTGTAAATACTCGTCCCAAGGTGTTTGATTTGAATAAACCAGGACATGCATCAATCGGCGTGCCTTGGTTGCGGGGCATCCATTTTTTTCTTGGAGCCCATGTGAAATAGCGTGGTACTTCTGAATAGAGTAATGTCCGTGCAAAAGCACCAAAAGCATCGATTACACAATTAAAAAAATTCGGTGAGTGTAGTTTTTGGTGGATTTATAGCACGATCAATCGCTGTCTCGCTCGTGAAATATACGCGCTGGCCATTTTAAAGATGGACGGCTAAATGAAGAACTGCTGGATCCCGTTCATGAATTGGGAAACCAAAGATACGCCAAACACCTTCATTGGAGCTGACGTACCGGCCAATTTGGTAAAGTGTTATTTCATCGTTGTTATTCACCGGAGGAGCATTCACATTGGTATTTTCAACTCGAAATACAGCCATATCACTGCCTTTATTCACATACTTGCAAATGTATTTGATGCTCTTCACTGAACTGCAGAATTGAACATTAATATGAGCACCAAAAATAAATTAAAAAAACTGGCGTACAGACAATAGCAAGAAATTCAAACTTCTTCACACACCATAAATTTTAAATCAGCACAACCGGTTTCGAAAGGATGTAGCCTTTCTTCATCAGGTGCAAACACGTGCAACTGCCTTGGAGGCAAAAGCAAGACTGAAAGCAGGACAAAATCCAGAGGGGGAGGAGCAACACAAACAACCAATAGGAAGCAACATGCAGGACAGGATCAATCAGAGAGGAACACACGTACACACACACCACAAAATGAGGACGGACGAAAGGAGTAAACAATTATTTTTTTTTTTCAATAATATTAAACTAATAAGTAAATTTAATAAAATTTATCCATTAATTATTATTTTTTTATTTAAATTAGAATTATTTTATTATAACTAATATGTTGTTATAAACATAATGAAGGAAATTATTTAATTGAATTAAACAAATTTTTCCAGGCTGTAGACAGCAAAGTGGAATCAGATTTTTCATTGACAATTTTATCACGATTTATTGGATTTTATTTATAAATTCCAATTCCCTTCAACCAAATCCCCTGTGTCTGAGCTTCAAAAATGGGGTATCTATAATGTCCCTTGTAATAACTGTGATTTATCTTATATTGGTCAAACTAAAAGAAATCTTGAATGTCGTTTACGTGAACATTCTCGGTATATTGTTAATCAAGAAATTTGTAAATCTTCTATTGCGAAGCACAGTTGGGAATTTGATGATAGTTTTAATTTTAAGAGTGCCAAAATTATCTTTCATGCCAAACGCGTTTCCGAACTGGTTTTTTTTAGAAAATTTAGCTATTTACCTTAATCGTGATAAAATTGTCAATGAAAAATCTGATTCCACTTTGCTGTCTACAGCCTGGAAAAATGTGTTTAATTCAGTTAAATAATTTCCTTCATTATGTTTATAACATCATATTAGTTATAATAAAATAATTCTAATTTAAATAAAAATAATAATAATTAATGGATAAATTTTATTAAATTTACTTATTAGTTTAATATTATTGAAAAAAAATAATAATTGTTTACTCCTTTCCTCCGTCCTCATTTTGTGGTGTGTGTGTACGTGTGTTCCTCTCTGATTGGTCCTGTCCTGAATGTTGCTTCCTATTGGTTGTTTGTGTTGCTCCTCCCCCTCTGGATTTTGTCCTGCTTTCAGTCTTGCTTTTACCTCCAAGGCAGTTGCACGTGTTTGCACCTGATGAAGAAAGGCTACGTCCTTTCGAAACCGGTTGTGCTGATTTAAAATTTATGGTGTGTGAAGAAGTTTGAATTTCTTGCTATTAATATGAGCATTGAATGTTTTGCTCAGCAGAGGCGAATATGAGACCACCCAACGGTTATCAATGTCAATATCTATGTTGTTGACATAGATGACCGCCATATATGATAAAATTGTCTGCCATTACCGGGATTTCTTCGACGATATATTGGATATCCGTCAACATTTGTGATCGTGAAATTTTTCGGAAAAAATTTAGTACATTTTCCATCTGCACAAATAATAATGGCCTAAAAATTCATTTTTCATTTTAACATAAAATAACTCCGTCGGATATTGACGAATTTTTTAAAGAATATACCATTTTAACTAATTTTAACATTTTAACAATATTAACGTTGAAAAAATATTTTAAACACTTACGGTTAAAAATTCATTTTTCATTTCAACATTAAATAAATTCTGACATCGTGTTTACGATTCTAAAATATTAACTTTGAAAAAATATTTTAAACACTTCGTAAGATACGGTTAAAAATTCATTTTTCATTTCAACATTAAATAAATTCTGACATCGTGTTTACGACAACTCACGCCATCTAGGTGGAAAAGTTGTTGAAAGAGTTGGTTAGAAATTAATTAAGAAAGAACTAATTAAGTTACAACTTTCATTTGTAAATCTAAACCATTCTCGAATCCACCTGAAGAGACACAAAAAATTTCATTAAACTCAGTCCAGCCGTTTAGGAGGAGTTCAGTGACATACACACGCACAAAAGAAATATATATATAAAGATAGTATAATGGATAAATATTTATTAAAGTATGTTGAATAAATTTTCAATTCAAATAATCTAAATATACATGCTTTAATACCATAGAAACCATTTTATTTACTTACATGTGGAAATGGGGACACAGTGAGGGAATGATATTTTGCATTTAAAAAAATATTTGAATTCCAATAACCAAAGAATAACAGATTATATGCAAAACCAATTAATATTGATGGTTTGGACAGCTTTTTGTTTTTGTGCTTTTAAAAATATGCCCTCAAGACTACTGGGATATGAAATGACCACTTTTCAGAGAATTAACAATACACACACACACACACACACACACACACACATATATATATATATATATATATATATATTATATATATTATGAGAATATTGAAAAAAAAATGAGAACGAAAAATAAACAGATGAATAATTCACCACAAAAAACCACAAAGGCCAATTTGGCAACGAATGAACTTGAAAAATTTTATTTATTTGAATTTATTTGAAAAAAGAATAATATTACTTACTTTAAGATAACAAAACACTTTGATAACATAAAAAGAAGGATCGTTCAATTGAGTGTGGTAAAAAAAGAAGGAACATTTAATTGATTATATTAAAGAGGTTACAAATCGAGTTTATTATGACAAAATAATGAGAATAGCAAAAAAAAAAAAAAAGTTACTGTCGCAGACGTCAATTTTTTTTTTGGTGAGTGGAGCCCCCTATTATATATACATACATATATATATATATATTAACTATATTGATTTTCTGTGAAACTATTTTGTTTTTAAAATGCATTACCATTTTAAAGTATTGTGCGTTACGATAATTATTTTTTTTTTAAATTTTTAATATAGGTAAGTGAAAACAGTCTATGAAATTCATGCACTGTTGTGTTGATTCCATGTAAGTTTTTTTTCCTTGTTATTTTCTTTTCCTTTCCTATGTATAATGAATAAATGGAAGATTTAACTTTAAAAAAAAAAAAAAAAAAAAAAAAAAATTAGCAAAATCCAAGAATAAAAGCATACATTAAAACAGTACTTTATCAGAGGCGGTGGCTGAATAATATATGCAAAATATAATTTCTGTATGCTCAAATCCAGAAAAAAAAAAAAAAAAAAAAGTACAGGTACTAACGTCCAATTTCTTTTGCCACTCAAGTGTAAAGTTTTTTTTTTTTTTTTTTTTTTTTTTTTGTGGGCTCTGTACACTACTGTTTACATATTAGATTACAGAAGAATCGTTATTTTTCGGGTATCTGACTATGTACGTCGCACAGCTGATTACGGACGTTACTGCTGTAAATTTTCTATTTGCAAGAGAATGTGTTGCCACAGAGTTTTTTTTTTTTTTTTCATACATTTTTTTTTTTCTGTTTTTTCTTTACTTTTTTTCTCTCCATACAGTGTGGCGATTAAACGTTTGTTACGATTGGTTAAAAGCTAATAAATAAAAAAAAAATAAAAGAAAATAAAAGAAAGAGAGAGAGAGATTTTAAAAAAAAAATGTATTTCTCAAATTAACATAAAATTTATCTGGCATACTAGTGTTTTTATCATCTTATGAAACGGGAATAATAAAATAGAAATTTTTACAACTGAAATTTTCATTTACAATGATAATCAACTTTACATGCGAAATGTAACTCTTTAAAACAAATTTTTGTTAATGATGATTAAACATGCTTAGTCACATATCTGTTGTAAATCCTAAATTTCATTAAAAAAAAGAAAAAAAAATTCCTAGAAGATGACACTTTTTTTTAATAAACGAATTCAACTGATACTTTATTAATTTATTTTTTAGTAAAATAATTTAACCCATCCCCCCCTTCCCATCCGCTATATATATTTTTATTATCATTTTCATTTTGATTTTAATCGCAAATTTTTTTTTTTTTTTTTTTTTTTATGTTTTTTATAAATAGCATGCAATGAAATTAAAAGAAGAAATGGAATAAAGCAAACAATCATCAGATAAAAAGAGCTCCCATTTTAAATAAAGAAATAAATAAGGGAAGCGAAGAAATTAAGACATAAATTAATTAATATAATTTAAAATTTGTAAGACTGTGTCTATTGCAAAAAGTTCTGTCCATATTTTTTTCCCCATAAAGATTAAGTTTGACTCAACAGCGTCTCAGAAAAAACTGATTAAACAAAGAAGTTTTTTTTTTGGTAGTGGTGACGAGAAGCGGGGGTAGCTTATTCATAAAGACTGTTTTGAATTTTGGCTTTCTTCTTGCAGCTTATCTCTGCATAAACATTCAAGGCACTCACTCATTACGTTAAAATAATCTTTTTTTTTTTTTTTTTTTTTTTTTTTTTTACCCAGTTTCTTTTTTATTTTTTCCCCTTATTCTTCATTGCACATGTTTGTCTAAAATTAACTTCTTCGGATAACTATGTTAATTTCCGTAATTAATTATGCACGAAGTAAATTCGTTTCGGAGATGAAGTACTTAAATCTTTGATGTGTAGTTGTCTTCATTTTTTTTTTTTTTTACTGTAAAACTTTTCTATAATTTTGCTTTTAAGTATCGAAAAAAATTCAAGAAAATCTTAAAATTACATTTAGTTGTCAATAACCATTAATTTTTTTTTTTTTCCTTCCCCTCAGTATAATCAGTTTTTTTTTTTTTTTTTAATACTTATTCGTAATTACATCTTTTTTTTCTTTAATAGTAATAATAAAAAGTATGTGTAAAAAAAAGAGGGGGGGGGGGTGATCAATCAGTTGTTAAATGTAGATTTAATCACATATTCCTGCATTTTTAATGGAATGCAATTTCTCTTGCTTTTAAATCCTTTCTTGCGTTTTCTTTAAATATGAAAAATGAACTGAATAATGAATATAACTTCCAAGATTTATTCTATAAGTATATAAGCATGAAATGTATGTTTTATCTAGAAATAATTAAATCTTGAAAATTTCGTCGCTTGATTTTTTTTTCCCCCTTTTCTCTCTGTTTCTCATCATTTTTTTTTAATTTTTTAAAATTGTGATTAATTTTGTTACGCTGTGAACACATTTTGAGCTGAACAAACAAAAATTAAAGAAAAACTAACAGTTTACTTAAAATACAAAATATAAATATTTTTTTCTAAAGGTGTTTGCATAAAAGTAATTATTTTTATAAAGAGTTGTAAAAAAAACATTATTTACCACTGTTTATATTATTAATGGTTTTTTTAATCAATGAAAATGTGTATATACTAAGTTTGCCTTCTATCCTTTTTTCGTTTTTTTTTTCTTTCGATAATAAAAGGAAAATTCAGTCAATCGGTATCATTTTTTTTCTGTTTCAAAATTTATTTCTTTTAATGTGCAAAACTTTTATTCTAATGTTAGATTGATGTAACATTTGTTTTATTTTATTACAACGGGAAAAAGTACGCTAATGTAATCATCCATATAATATTTATTACTTTTATGTTACAATTTCGTAAACAAAAACATATACACTTTACCTGGAAAAAAAAAAAAAGGCACCAAGTCTTAAGGAATTATTCGCCTTGTCTTCATTCATAATCACATTATAAGATAAATTTTCTGCTTCCATTCGCTGCAGAGAAAATTGACCAATTTTTTTTTTTCTCTCTCTCTCTAGGTACATTGATTTTTATTCTTTATTCTTTCTCCCTATCCTTCCTGCTCTTTTTTATTTAGCCTGGATACAATTTTCCTCTGAGACTGACAATTTAAGTTATTAATAATGTACTAAATAGTTTTATGCATTAAAGTTAAAACATGGTTTCTACTGTAATTCAGTGTCGCCTCATTAAAAATCAATATTTTTATAAAAAATGTATTATTATTATTATTTTTTTTTTTTTCCTTTTTATTACATTACAGCGTTGTTTTCTGTTGTTAGATATTTCGTAAAAGTAGTGTATATAATTGAATGAACTAGATTTTATGCCTTTTTTTTAAAAAAAAACTCAATTTAAGGGAATTTATTTTATAAAATTTAAAATTTAGCAAAAATTATCTACGCGTAGTATCGCAAAAAATGAATTTAACGACAAAAATTCGAAAGTTTTTACAAGTAGTTAAAAAAAATATATATTTCAAATTTTAATAAGTTTCCAACCCCTTCATAATTATGCATTGAATTTTTAAAAAAAAGTCAAAATATATTAAAATTTTTCTTTTGTTTGTTTGTTTAGATAGTTTTGGAATGCTGAAATTTTAGTGATTTTTATCTGATAGTTCACTTATTTTTAATCAGATTACAATCTACAATAGAATAATTTAAATAATTTAAAAGAAGAATGGTTGAAAATGCAAATTTTCGTAAATTTTTCACGTGCTTTTAAATAGGTATATGCATATTAACTACACTTTTAAATATAAATTTATCTAAAATAGTGTCTTAATTGTTTATTTTCTCATTGCGTGTTTGTATACTTTTGTTTCGGGATCAATAAGTAAAAATTAATTCTTTCAACAATTAAACATCAGTCTTCTAAGGTAATTTTAATTTGATGAAAATTTATTCTTATTGGTCTGTGTGATTTCAGTGATCTTGTATCTATTGCTCGGCTTTCACTAATGTTTTAAAATATTTTTAATATATATATATATTTAATTTCTTTACAAATAATATGTTTAATAATAATAATAATAAAATTAAAACTGTGTGATTCATGTTTTTCAACATTTATATTTAAAAGGTAGGGCCCGGGTTCGATCACGGACAAGGCATGGATGTTTCAGTCTCCTTGTTAGTTGTTATTCAGTTGTCCTTGTTAGGGGTAGCGATGTCTGCCCATCGGGTGCTTCTTTACAAATGGTCATCAATTCGGCGACCTCCCGGCCAAATGCTTGTGTCAGAAAAAAAAAAAAAAAAAAAAAAAAAAGCCGCGATATAAAATAACATAGTAATATATATATATATGAGTTCTACTTTCCGACCGAGAATGTGTAGATTGTTGATTTTTCAGATTGTGTAAATTCATAGAGAAAAATGTTTTTCCTATCTGAAATATTTAACTAATTTAGCATAGACATCCACATTTAAAGGAATCGTAGGTTCATTATAAAAAAAACAGAACATATATATATATATATATATATATATATATATATATAAGGACTTTTCTTCATCATCTATTTCATCTATCTTGGTAATTTCAAAAAAGAAACACGCTTTTATTTAATGCAGTATGCTTATTTATTTATGTGTGTGGGTCAAATCTAAGAATGAATTTATTTTCACCCACTTCCTATCATCCGATTGAGGTAAAATTTTTGCATATATATATTTTGCGTAAATTTTGCATTTAATTAAGTTACTATAATTTTTAAAAAATGAGATAAAGATGGCAGCACTAGTAAAAATCATATCAATAGTTTCACAGTTAAAAATAAAATTACACGATCAAATTTCTGAAAAAGAGTAAATCTTCTTTACACAATGGGGAAAAGAAAAAAATAAAAATAAATAAATAAATATAAAATAAAACTTAGAGTTAAAATTAAAAATAAAGGTTAGCTTAAAATTTAATTGGTTGTAAATTGGTTTTTAAATAAGTTATCAAGGAAAGACACAATTCAACTTCTAGAAAGCCATTTTCTCTTACTAAGTTCTCTGTTTGCTCATGTTTTGAATTCAGTTTTTATGGATCTTGTTTTGATTTTAGTTTTTATGGTTGGTGTTTCAAAACATCAGGATATATTATGTCTAAATTACATCTCTTTCATTTCAAGGTAATTTTTTCTTGGAGGTTCAGGTTATGACTTCATTATTTTTTAAGGTTCATGATGTGTTTTTATTTTTCTGGAAAGTATACAGTTTTTATTTTTCTGGAAAATATTCTGTCTTTATCTCATATAATTCATTTCAGTGTAATTTTTTCTTGTAGGTTCGTGCTATCAATTGATATTTTGCTAAAATACGTATCAATTACAGAAAATCTACAATTCTTTGCTCAGTGCTATGAGGATAGCACTTGAAAACGTCTTATAGAATTATGAGCTTTTAAGCTAAAATTCAGTCTTGTTCTGTTTTGGTCCGAAATTCTTTTACTTATCTCAAAATTAATAGGTTCATTCCATTACATAGTTCTCTTCCCCCCCCCCCCCTAAAATACTATCCTAGAGTCAACCTTCTTTTCTTCAGAATCTAATTACACGGTCCTATTTTAATTTTCTACTGGTTTTGTAGTCTAATAAATTAAAGTAAATACTATTATTAATCTTAAAAATTAAATCAATTTAAGATATCAAGTTACTTTGTTTGGCCTGTGTATGTTTCTTTGATGAATTATTTGACTGACTATTCTTCGTTCTCATTCTTTTCTTTTATTATCAAAAGGATTATACATATAACTTAACTATGATGACCTCAACTAGTAACGGACTGAAGAGAGTGATCCTCCCATATTCAGTTAGAAATTTGTTTAAAATTTTAACCCACTTCCTATCGTCCGCTTAAATTGAAATTTTGCATATTGCTCAAACTGTAACGGACATTGGAGAAGGGGTGGGGTGGGGGTGGGGGGTAAGGGCGTAGTCTCCCCCAACTCTAGTTTTCTAAAATTTCTTTACAAATTTTAAACCACATCCTATCGTCCGATTTTGTTGAAATTTTGCATACATGTGTATCACAAGATGGTCTTGTATATTACATGTATATTACAAGAATTTTTTTTTTTTTTCTTAGTGCAAACCTTAATGTCTCTAATTAAATGATATTCTACAGTTCTAACAGCCAAAACCGAACCAAAACCCACCACAATGTTGGCGACGATATTACTTCTGAACCACGGAAGGATAGTTTGGACTGCTATTTAATACTTTTCAGTCCTGCTTTGATACCAGTTTTCTGTATTCAAAGCGGAAAAAGTATGTAACTACCGGATGAATTCTGTATCAGTGGTTGAAGATTTTAATTGGTTGCAGAACAAATGTTTCTTTTGACAGATTGAGGTGTAATTTTAAACTAAATTTCTGTAGTTTTAAAAAACATAAATTTTATTTAGGATATTTCCTATTTTTACAATATATATATATATATATATATATATTAAATTATTTAATTCCTTTACAATACTCAGCAAATGAGAGAAAGATGAAAATACCAACAATGAATTTAATAATTAGATGTATTACGTATAATTTATTGTCACAATTACCATTTAAGTAAATTTCACTGAATATTAAAAACATGTTAAAGTACTTACGCATAAGAGAAATGACGTATATCACTTTAACCTAAACGGTGAGTTAGTAGACTTAATCCATTAGTCCAATAAATTCATGCAACACAGGATAAGAATTGAAAGAAATTAACCAAAATGACTATTGAAATAAAAAGGAATGCATGAAGGAAAAATGGAGTTAAAAATGCTGGATATATATATATATATATATATACATATATATATATATTGAACCTAAGATATATTATATTCAGAAATTACAAATAATACAAAATGAATATTTTTATAGATTTTTATTCAAGTTATAATATTTTTTTTTTCATTCATTTTTTAATTTAGATAATGGATTAATTATAAATTTACCGATGAAAAATCGCCTTCTTCGAAAAATGTAAACATATTTATAACTCTTCATTTTGTTTAATTTTATCCGAATATGTATATCTATCTATCTATCTATCTATCTATCTATATATATATACCTTTTTTGTTTAAGACTGGAGGCTAGAATATTATTGGAGGTTGAAATATTTAATTTGAATGATTAATTACATCCAAAGTAGTTAGGTCCTTAAGATGAGATGGATTTTCTTCAAAAAATCCCCTGAGGCAGCTCAGATTAATCTAATATTTATGCATAATTTATCTCCTGATATTTTTCTTTCTTTCTATATATTTTTTTTATTATTGGCTAGCACCCTGCGTAGTGAATTTACATTTTATTCGTAATTGTCGGAGACAGTGGGGTTAAAATGGTTAATCACGCGTCCGACGATGCGCGTTTATTATTTAATTAATTACTTTGGACTTCTAAGTATAACTGCATTCTTATGAAAGATAAGTCTTTTAAATGACTTGAAAATTATGTACTAATTTGTTCATTAATCATACCTACACTTATATTTTAAATTATATATCCAATTAATTTTAATTTTGCCTTCCTCTAGTTTTATATTATAAAACATTTGTTAAAAAGTATCTTTCTTTTCAAGTAGAGTAAGAAAATAACTTCATAAATATCAAGACTAACTAGATAATTTTGCTAAATATAGCGAGGATAAAAAAATGTATTCGCTTGTATTGAAGGTTTTCATTTTGATTTCTTGCAAAGCCTTTTCGCAAACATTTTAAAATTTTCATTAATGTTTATAAAATATTGTTTTACTTCAACAGATCTTCTAATGCTATAAATTAGTTGTTCTTGATTTAAAGTAAAAATATATATGTATGTGTACTTTATGTTTAGCTCTATTTTTCACAACCTCTTCATCTGCATCCTCTTGTGTTTGTATTTTTGTATTTATTTATTTTGTTTAGCAAATACGTCACCAAGTTATAAGATTCGAAATAATTAGATAAAAAATTATTTAATTGTAGGCCTTGTTTTAATTTTATATTACTGTGTTCTGTATTTCTCTTTTAAAGGATTATAAGTTATCCAACGACAGAAAAATCCAAAATATGCCTTTATTTTATTTATTTATTTATTTTTTAGTAGTAGTATGCTTTTTTTTTTTTTTTTTTTTTTTTTTGAGAGAGAGAGCTTTATATACATCGTTTTTATCATTTCCATTATTTTACCATGTTTTTATTAACTTTTATTCTTGTTTGTTTGTGTGTTTGTTTGTCCAATATAAATCTTGCAATCTATTTTTAACTAACTTCCCTACTAGCTAGACATTTGAAACTTTCACAGTAACTCAGAACCCCGTGACAACACAATACTTCGAAGTCAGATTTTCGAATTTTCGAATAGTTTTCTTTTAATAAATTAAAATATAAAAATAATAAGCTCCTAATAGCAATAAAAATAGTCATTAAAATATTAGCTGTAATTTAATTGTTGCCAAAAAAAAATTACGAGTTCATTTACTTTCGACATAAATATAAATACATTTAATTAAACGTGAGCCTTAAAAAATTGTAAAAAGTTAAATTATGCATCTGGCAAAAATTGACATCATTATCTAATGTAGTTCATGATGCAAATATATGTTGTTCTGAAAGGATGGGATTAATATTTTATTTTTAAAACCAACTTTTTTTTTTAAATTCAAATTTCCCGCAACTCTTTAACCAATCACATTAGAACGTCCACCTTTGGAATATCGATAATAAGGATTTTCTCGTCAAAAGTCGCCAAGGGTAAAAAGTCATCCATTACCTGCCTATTGGAGCTTTTTAATGCGTTTTAAAGGGAAAATTAAGCTATTTTAACGCGAAAAAGAGCTGGAAATGCAGAAAAATGACATTATATCAACTTACTAAGCTAAGCCTCTTTGAAAGAATTTATACAAAAATAAACACAATTATTTACAATTTCGTAACAATACGCATTGATAAAGTGCTTATGTAGTTAGTTCTATAGCTATGATTCAACAGAAAATTTAAAAACATGGTTCATAAAAAGTTTTTTAGCTTATAATTATTTAGTTTTATTATTTATTATTATTACTATTCGGTCTTCACCTGCCTAGTACTCGATTTTGACACATATATTTCCAAATTTGTTTCCTTGACAGTGCAAATTAAAAAACATTGGTTTTACATGATATTTAAAACTAATGGCTTCATAATTTTCATCATGATATTTATATATTTTGAAGTCTAAATATCTCCAAGAAATTGAAAACGACATTGTAATCCTTTAATTTAAATTTTCTAATCACTTGTCTCTTTATTTGTACGTATTATTAATTTCTCGTGACGTCGCGTCGTTGAATGTTACACATTTAATTTTATTAATGTTATTTTTCCCTTGGCGTATTAAAATTCTGCATAGCAACGAAAAGAATTTATTTTAAAAATATAATGTTTTTATTATTATTACAGTAAAGCGCCGTTCATACGTCTTTCAAGGCACTCACGTAAAAGGACGTATAAATGAAAAGACGTATAATCGAAATTGTAATAATAACACTGTGATTACTACAAATTTAATGACACTTAAACAAAATTTATATGAAAATATTAATTAATAAAGTTTCTTAAGTTAGTAAATGTATATTATACTTTTTTAAAGAAAATAATTAATTTTTAAAAAAAAGGTTTATTATAAAAACTGAGAAAAATCCTACCATTAATGCATGACTGGGTACTAATTACATGTATCATATATTGAGTGTTATATTACATTTCTTAAGAACTATGTGAACACATTTTGAATATTAATTATATACATTGCGTATCTTTAATAATAAGCATACGAGTTATGTCCATAGAGATAGCTATTTAATAACATTAAAAATCTTTAATATTCGTCTGATTTGCTGCTTGCCTGTGAGTATTAAAAATTCTTCTGTGAATTCAACCGATTCTTTGATCAGTATTCTTGATCTTTCCTATGTTCCTCCATTTAAGATGCTTTCTAGAAAAAATCCGTCTTATTTAGAATGAAAAATAATAACGAGTCGAGAAATTTTGCAAATTTCAGTAAAGTGGAAAATACGTATAACCGATATTAGCGGCATATAAACGAAGAATTTTTATATTAAAATTAATAGGAATGAATCGGGACTTCACTAAACGGGCGTATAAATGTAAAAGACGTATAAACGAGAGACGTATAAACGGTGCTTTACTGTATTATTATTTAAGTTCTGATTTATGGATGAACAAATTCTGGTTAATCGAATTTTGTTTTCTCCGATGATAACAATTATTATACACTCTACTTAAATATATATATATTTTTAAATAAATCTCTGTTAATGGACGTATGGATTTTGTATGTTTAATGTATTATTTGAATCAATGAACAAATTTTCCAAAACTTTCCAACCACGGATTTTTTTATTTTTTTTATTTATTTTATTTTATTTTTATCTCAATACATTGTTATGATTGTGGTGTAAGTTTTTCCAATAAATTATTCTTTTCCATTATTTTATTCAGTTGAAATGCACGCATGGAAACCATGGATAAATTTTTATTTTTATTTTTTATTTTTTTATCTCAATGCATTGTTGTGATTGTGGTGTAAGTTTTTCCAGTAAATTATCCTTTTTCATTATTTTATTCAGTTGAAATGCTACGACATCATTTCAGCGTTAGTTTTGGATAACTTCGGTTGTTATTATTAAGGAGATTATCATCATTTTTAACTTTTTCTGAATTTATTTATAAATACAGTTAACAAGATGTGTCAGTGGATAATTAGGATAGCAAACGTCTAATTGGGAGAAGTTCTGAAACCATTTTATTATCATCATCATTACTATTACTATTATTATTATTATTATTATTATCTTTTTTTTATTGCTTAGATTTTGAGCATACAATTACAAATACCAGTGAAAAGGAAACAAAAATTTTCAAGGATGATTACTCAACGTAAACGAAAATATTTTTTATACCAATGAAAAAAAAAAAAAAAAAAAAAAAAACTTTCATATATACAGGTAGAAATAATGTAGCCGACATCGTTATTTCGTTTGTAGACTTATTTAAAGCATACTATGAAAGGTTGTCTTTTTGTAAGAATATCGTAATGAAGATAACTATATAATAGACGTACAAAAACTGCTTGCTTGGCAGATTACGATTACAATACATGTCCATTACGAAGAGGAACGGTGAAATAATGATCTTTCCCCTGAAACTATAAAAAAGAACGAAAAAAAAAAAAAGACAGAAAGAGAGAGAGAGGTACAATTCATAGCCACCTATTTACTTTTCAGATTACATCTATACCAAGTAGGAAATAAAAAATTGTTGTGATAGGAAATCATTACAAGAAAGGTTTTCTTTAATTGTTAACTGTTACTAGAAAACACCCCCAGCCCTCCCGTTTCTATTTTCGTAAAAGATAAGTTGCGAAACAAAATTATTTTGTATTGTGTTGAAATTCATTATTTTCTGTGTTTTATTCAGCCCGCTAGAGATTTTCAGAAATAATTTTTCGAATAATTAGTCTCTGGAGGTAAAAGAGAGAGAGAAAGAGGGAGAGAGAGAGAGAGATGGTTGAATTTTTTATAAGAAAAGATTTCTATACATTATGGTCAATGGTATCTCCAAATACACGATTATTCATTTATTTTTGGTAATTTACATGTTTTTACTCATTTTGATGATTCAGGATTAAGAATGTGGTTTTAGTTCTGTAGTTAATGACTGAGAAAAATAATTTCTTAAAAATAGACATTAATCTTTCTTTTTATTATTTCTATTTAAAAAAAAGTAAGAAAGAAAAAAAAAAAAAGAAAGAAAAAGAAAGATGAAACTTTTCATCTCTCACTTGTATTTATTATTTTTTTTTCCTTCCTTCTTATTTATTTATTTATTTTTAAGCTTTACTGCACTTTATCCCTTTTTTCTTTGCGCCAAAAACAAAGAAATTGAAAAAAGTCGAATTGCAATGGTATATGAATAAATTTCAGAAAATACAAATAATAAAGAAGAAGCGTTGAAAAGCATAGCAGCAACTCTTGTCAAGCTTAGCGAGAAAATGAAATGTTACTCTTACAAAAGAAAATTTTGAAACTTACAATATATTATTAAGAAATGTTGCTCTTGAGTAGTTAATTGTTAAGGTATTTGACATCTACAGCAATTTTGGTCTCTTGTTATAGAACAATTGGATGGATTAGCACATCAGAAAATGAAAACTGCCCTTTACAGACAATAAATGGTGTTTAGCCTACTGTGTCAAGCGATTTGACATTTTCTTGCAGCTAATGTAATTTCCTTCTATGGATGTAAGTGACCGATGTGACATATTTATGTTGCTGGTTTTTAAAGATGTCTTTTTTCTTTTTCCATAGGAGTAGTATTTTTGAATAGAAAAGATTTGGACATACTTTAGGTTTACTAGCTATGATTTAAAAAATATAAATAATAAAGTAAATAATAAAATAAAACTTTTAAAAATTCATAAAAATAGAATTTTGATTACAATTAGGTCTTTTAAAATTGCATGTGCCCTCCTGAGGTCCTAAATTAGGAACGATTTTTTGCAAGATTAAAGCTATGTTTTCAGCTGTGAAAGCTTAGTGTGTTTGGCGCTGGAATCCTGATAATATCTCAGACTCTCCCAGTCCCATTGCAATTGTGGTATTTTATTTGGAGACTGGATATGACGGTCTCGCAAAACATCTACATCGCATTCGTATATATGACTTGTGCACTTTGTGCATTTGGAAGAGACAGTGGCGGATCTAAGGAAGGGGGTGAAGCCCGCCCCCCTTCCCCTCAAAAAAAGCACTGACATTCACAATTGAATATTGCAATTGTAAATTTTTCATGGATCTGGAATAAGATGTTCAAAAATCTTAGCCACCCCCCCCCCCCCCCCCAAAAAAAAAAAAAAAAAAAGAAAAGAAAAGAAAGAAAGAAAAGAAAAAAAAGAAAAGTTCTGGATCCGCCATTGGGACGAGATGGAGAGAGATTTGTTGAATAGAAAAAAAAAGGGGGGCTATACAGTCGATGTTGATGAGCTAGAGAGTTGGTTTGATATCCAGCACTTAAATTTCTTTTATATTAATATGCACTGTAAAATAAAAAATAAATAAAAAATAAATAAATAAACTACTACTTCCGTTTTGGAAAAGAAAACTAGTTCCCTTTTCTGAAACGGATCGATTCGCTTTGGGAACGAGAAGTTTTAATTTTACAACACGATTCATTTCATATCTGCAACGACATCAACCATTTTTATAATGAAAGATGTCGTTTGTGAAATCCTTTTTATCAAAAAAGTTAATTTCATTACATATGTCGTTACATTCATCGTGCTTTAAATTAAAACTTAAATGAATCGATCCGTTTCAGATAAGCCAACTAGCTATAACCCAACTAGTTGCCTTTTCCGAAAATGTCATAGAATTTATTTTTACTGTGTAGTTGGCAGTAGGGTGACCAGCCGTCCTCTAAAACTACTTTTGTCCCTAAAAAAATTAGAACACATTTGGGGACACTGGTTAAAGTTATTAATGTTTTATTCTAATAATTTATTATATGAACAATAAGTAAGTTAAAATACTTTCTTTCAGGTACCTCATACATAAAAATTGCTAAAATTTTACAATTACCTCGAAATTTGGGGACACCTTCTTATTTGTCGTCAAATTCAATTTTTAAAAATCTGGTCGCCCTACTGTGTAATCATGTGGTATCTCATTTTACAATTTTGGTTTAATGTAATTCCAGTTTTGTTCTATTGTAATGTTGTTTTTGTTATTATATTATTAGCTTCAATCTTAAGCATTTTTGAAGCATGGGAGCCAATGATGCGTAATAAACTGATTTGCGATTTAAGAAAAAAGAATGCGTTTCAAAAGTGATATGATGGTGAAATCTGTTGAAAACTTTTGAGTTAAACGAATTGAATAGAGAAAAATAATCGAAAGCATTGGGGGGAAATTCCTTTTCTACTATTTTCAAGAAAACCTTAAAGCTGCACATCAGTGAGTGTTATACCTGTAGAGGTATTTTCATTTTAAAAAAATAGAAATATTACCTGAGTTCCTTTTTTTTCTTTAACGTACACCACATTAATACTTGACACATTTCATAAAACTATTTAAATATATACCTCATATTTCTTCATTGAACTGTATCACAAAACTTAATTCATTAAAAAACACAGCTTATTTAACTATATAGAATGCCAACTATAATGGGCGAAATAGACTCTTGAATTGCGATGATAGAATTTCTAAAATTCTTCCATAAATGCCGCCGACTAAAGGGCGAGTAAATGATGATAAACTTTATACAAACATATCTCTAAAATTCTTCCATAAATGCCGCCGACTAAAAGGCGAATGATAAACTTTGTTCTTTTCTAAAAAGTAACCGACTCTGAATTATGAAAAATTCCAAACTAAAAACAAAAGTGTTGCCACTTTGCAATTCAAAATATCAAACTTAAGTAGAAAACTAAAGTATTGGTCGGAACTAATCTTATTACTTAACGAAACATTAAAAAAAAAAAAAAAAAAAAAAAAACTAAATTAAATTAATTAAATAAATAACTATTTAAATAACTATTTAAATAATTAATTAAATAATTAAATAAAAAATAAAAGTAAATAACACTGAACAGTGTGATTCACCATTTCCTCCTTCCCATGTATCCGCGATTGTAATGAAATGCTCGCCCTCTGGTGGGCTAAGGGGAAATTACAATAAACATGCATTAATTCGAATTCCATCAATCCGCCATTGCTAGCCGATGTTTAGTTTCACATATATTTATTGAATAAAAATGAATAAATACGGTAAAAAAGATAACACATACTGTTGTGTGCTCCAGTGTAACTCAAAAGGACCAAGAAATCCAGAATTAAGCTTCCATTTATTTCCAAATGACAAATTTAAAATTTCAGTTGCGTCGGCTAATGGAAGTAAAGAATTAATCAGATGATTTGAAACTAATATTTGTTCAGCTTCAGTTAAATATCTACTTTCGATCGAACTTTGAATAAACTGAAATATTTTTTTCCAAAAGCAATCAATTTTCCACGATGTAATGGCGGAGAAATTATACCACGAATATTAAGTAGAATAACAAAAAGAACAAAAATAGATACACGTGGCTGTAATATTTACTAACAACAAGAGCTGAAAAAGCGAGATCTATCGATCATTACAAACGCGGATAGTCGGCAGTAAAATTATTGAAGCACACATCCACATCCACATCCACATTTTTCATTTTTTTTTTTTTAAGTTTGATCACTAATTTTTATCATTAACTTACATTTTTATAAACAGCATAAGACTCAACAAATATTTTCTTAACAAAACAGTATTAGGTACACATCTTTTAAATTGAAATTATTGCTAGCTCTTCAATAATTTTACTGCCGGCTGTAGACCTAGAAAATATTTAGTTGATTCGTATTATCAAGATATATCATGCAAAAATGAAACATTTCTAATTGTATTTTTCAACAATACTCTTTGACTATGTCGCCTTTATATCTTAGTGAGCAATAATAAAAACTAGTTGGCATAGGTGGACTCTGCTCAGTTCCCCATCATATATATGTTCTCATAAATTTCTAGTGCGAGATATATTATAATCATGTTAAAAGAAACGAATATGACCAAAGCTTGATACAGTGACAGAATGAAATCCCCGCCTAATAGGCTATTCACCGTTCACTTCGATATATTTATATCATTCTAATCTATTAATTTATTTTATCAGGGTCGATTCCGTTGTTTAGTTTTCATGCTACTGTTTCCAATGCAATAATCCTCAAAATTCATATTTATATGAAAAATTTACAATTTCGATATGTTGATAAAATTGTAAATTACGAATAATTTACGAAAATTTCCTATTAGAATATTTGTATTCAATCGTGTTCAAACAAATATCATAAATGTAATTTTGAAGTTGTCTAATGTATTTATGATCCTCAAAATGAAAGTTTATGCTCAATTTTGCCATATTCTGACATGTTAAGTAAAACGTAAATTCCAAATAACTTACGAATTTTTTAAATTGAAAAAATCATAGTCTATGATATTCATGCCAGTATCCTAAATAATATTTCGAAAGTGGTTTTGACATCTTTACGATGAAAATATCCCTCAAGATTGACGTTTATGTGAGATTTTGCTCTATTCTGCCATGTTAAGAAATTCGTAAATTTCCAATAACTTACGAAATTTTAATATTCGAAAATTCATAGTCATTAATATTCATGCCAGTGTCCTAAATAATATTTCAAAAGTAGTCTGACATGTTTACGATGAAAATCTCTCTCAAAATTGACGTTTATGTGAAATTTTGCCCTATACTGCCATGTTAAGAAATTCGTAAATTTCCAATAACTTGCAAAATTTTCAAAGTAGCATATTTATAGTCACTGATGTTCATTCCGGCATCAAACCCGATATTTTAAAACTGTTTTGACATTTTCACAGTAAAACGTTTCCATTTAATGCACGTTTAAGTGAATTTTTTCCTATTCGCCCATGTTAAGAAAATCGTAAATTTCTAATAACTTACGAAGTTTTTTAGTTCGAATGTTGCAAATGAATAGGGTTCTTTCCAGTATCGAAAGTAATATTTTAAAAGTGATCTGACCTCTCTGCGATCATTTGTTCGTGAGATATCGTGTTAACAGACTAACAAACTAGCGGACTAACACACTAACGGACTGACACCCTACAGACAGACACCCTACAGACAGACACCATACAAATTTTGTCATTTCACACCTGAAAACGTATAAAAAAGTCAAAAAACCGAGGTCGAAAATTTTCACGATTACCTAAGTTCCCCATACCTATAGTATGATGGAGAACTAATAAATAAATAAATGTTTTCAAAAAACTGCACACTGAGATAAATAGGACGGCATGTTTACGTTTTTCTATAATTCATTTTATATATTTTTTTAATATAACGGAACTTTAAAACACCGCATATAAATAACAGGTTAAATTTATTCTGAATAAAAAAATAACTAAACTTTTATTAATTTTGAATCGGAAAACTAAATTATTAGCGAGTACTTTATCATTCTGATAGTTTATGTTTGGTTACATAATGCTACAGTTTCTTTTTATATGAATGCGCATGTTAATTAAAAAAATTCTAATTATTTGTTATTCTTTATTAATATTTTTAGATAAGTTAATATATTTATGTAGAAATACACTACAAAAACACTGCGCTACCATACTGTGTGAAATTTCAATCCTGAAGTAGCTGCGATTATAAAGTATTCAAATATCTGTGATTTACTACTCTTTGTCGCAGCCATGTCACCAGAAAAAGGTAGATTGTTTACAAAATAAACAATAAATGTGTCGCAGCTAAAAAAATTAGTATAGTACGGAAAAAAAAATTGTACACAGATAAATTTTAATAATTTCGTACTTTGGATGAAATTTAAAACTTCAGTATATATAATTGTGTAGGTTAATTTATACATACTTACTTGCAGGCATATAAATTATAAAGTTTTTATATTATCTAAACTTTTTTTTTTCTTTAACCTTTTTTGAAAGGCTTTGTCATTTTGATATCTGTATGCCAATTATATTGGATTTAACCCTTAAATGCCTGATTATTTTTTAAATCAATTTAAAAATGTTTTATTCTTACCTCTATCAAAAATACTTTAAAAAATCATACTTTATTTTATTTATGGTTTACAGCTAAAAAGCAATTTTTTGTCAATGGGCAAACATGAGGCATTAGAGCTTCAATATTATTCTAATAATACTTTAGAAGACAAAATTGTCGCTGGAAGGCAACACGCGGCATTTAAGAGTTAATGTACTGATATACTATGACACCGAAGATTTCTTACAACACTGTGTTATTCTCAAAATGTAGCCCACAATATACGTATAAAGTGTGGAAAGAAACATACATATGTCCAGACGGTATATGCCCAGTAGCAGAAAGTTTTGTAGCTGTCTGCAACAGGCTTTTAAAATTTCATAATCTGTCTGCAAATTTTGCGTGTAATCAGGGGTGAAAATGGCTTACACTCAAAAAGCCTGAAAGCTGATTGGGGGGGGGGGGGAGGGTAACATCAGTGGGGATCTCGTGCAACAATACACGAATACAATTTTACTGCAGAACAATATAGTATAAACAATTGTGTGTATTCATTCAATTCCTCTCATTCAATTATATATTTTATAGCAATGTTTGACGCAACACAATATAAATAATTATAAATAATAAAAGTATTAGTTTTAGTTTTGATACAGAATTTTTTTTTAAGTGAATTGTCATTCGAAAGTTGCAGACAAATTTTTTTACCAGTGCGGACAAAAACTGTCCACAAGCCTTTTTTCTGTGTCCGCGACTATGTCGCCGTGTCGCGGTGTTTCTGCCACTGGGGGTATATGTAAATGGTTAAACAGACACACTCTGACTTATTACAGTCGGAAATTCAATTTTTTCGATCCGCATGATAAGATATTTATTTATTTACATTAAATTTAATTGTATCTCTTTATTTTTTATTTCATAAAAAGTAATAATGGTGTTCTTTTCTTCTTTCTTTTTTTCTCTAAAAATTTTTGAACAACCTGATTTTCTTTCTCGATATATCGTATAGTTCTTTCTTTGATGTATTTAAATATACTACAAAAGAATAAAATTACTTGAAATATGACTTATTTATTATAATTAACTTGTACTGATAATACTTTTATTGGGTTACAAAGGCTAAAAAAAGCATATTTTCTTTCTTGTTTTTTAATATAATAAATGTTTTTTTTTTTTTATTCAAGATTTTTTTGAATGAATAAAAAAGAAATACTTAAACAATATTTAAAAAAAAAAAATTTCATTGAAAAATGCAAAAAATCCAACCAGTACGTCCTTGTTTCCAGAAGCCCTTCAGAAAAGCGGTAGACACGATTTCTCAAAAACTAATGCGCCGATTTTACTGAAATTTTGCGTTTTTTTTTTTTTCAAAATAGAATCGACTAGTGCTTGAACGAAGGATTTTTCTTTTTTCTTTCTTTTTTTTTTTTTTTTTTTTTCGATTACAACTAATTTTAAAGACTATAAGTAGGGGCAAATGTACCGACAATTGTAATGTTTTTGCATACAACTCAGCCAAAAATTTAAATGTTAATAATAATAATTAAAAGAAAAACCTTCGTTCAAGCACTAGTCAATTCTATTTTGAAAAAATGCGCAAAATGTCAATAAAATCGGCGCATTAGTTTTTGAGAAACCGTGTCCACCGCTTTTCTGAAGGGCCTCTGGAAACAAGGACATACTGGCTGGAGTTTCTGTATTTTCAAATGAAAATTTTATATAAAATATTGTTTAAGTATTTCTTTTTTATCTACTTAAAATCTTGAATAAAAAAAATTATTTATTATACAAACAGAAAGAAAAATAAATATTACCTTTAGTAGTTTTCGAAACCCGTGTAGCCCTTTAGGAGGTTATTAAAAGAAACTTCAGTTACATTATTAACATATACTTTTATATTTAAAATGTTATTAATTGTATCAAAGTATATTAGCATCAAGATAAAATAACTACATATTGCAACCCTCTACTATTCTTTTTATTTTATTTTAAATCGTTTCAACTCATTCATGCATTATATATTTCTTTCTCAAAAAGAAATCTTTGTTATAGATCTTATCTTTCTAAATAGATGTACGTCTTCAGATGTTATAAGTAAAACGTATTTGAAAAGACAAGCATTTATGCTAATTACATATATATATACATTGTAACATTGTACTCTAGATATTGTCAAAGAATAGAAAAACTTCTAATTACGTAGCTTCTTGGCTGGAATATAAATCTTATAACCATATTTTATTTATTTATTTATTTATTTTTATTTATTATTATTATTTTTTTTTCCTTTTGAAACTTAAAGGGGATTAAAAAAAAAAAAATGACGTTAAGTATTGAGAAAACCTGCTTAGCGAGAGAGAGAGAAAAAAAATTCCTTTATCGCAGAACGATGTCACTTTTTGTACCGACAGCAATAAGTTTTCTTCCGTATAAAAATTAAAAAGGAAAAATACTGTGACATATTTATGCTGCACCCCGTTGCAGCAGTTGTGACAGTTTGCTTTTTCCCGCTGCTTTGTTGAATTTTTACCTGTTTCGAATTACAGGTGACGATGACTTAGTTGTTCAATGTTAAATTTTCGGTAGCACCATTTTTTTTCTGTCTTATTTTTATAAATTAGTTCCGTTGCAGGTTATTGCAGCTGTGTGCCTTTCATGTTAAAATATATGTATAGTTAATTTCTAACAGTAGGTTTTTTTTTTTTTTTTTTTTTTTTGCAAAATTATTAATGAGTATTGGAGTTTATTTGTTTAGATTTAACTTTCAGTATCATCAATTTGCATGTGTCTCTAACAGATAAAATGTATACTTGTATATATATATATTAGTTGTGGCAACAGTCGTAATTAAATTAACTATAACTCTTGCTACACAGTTAAAATTTTACTGATTTCGGAATAAAAGTGAAAAATAAAAACCTCTTTGATGCTTTTTAATTTTTGTTTATTTATTGATTTTTTTTTTTTTTTTTTCAAACTTATTAATAAGTATGGAGTTTATTTGTTTAGAATTAACTTTCAATTATCATCAATTTACGTATGTCGCTAATAGATACAATGCATATATATATATTAGTTTTGGCAACAGTCATAATTAAATTAACAATAACTCTTGCTATATAGCTAAAATTTTACTGATTTCGGAATAAAAGTGACAATAAAAACATCTTTGCTGATGTTAATTTCCCAAAGTACCACTTTTTTTTTCTTTCACTTTTTTCTATAAATCTGCCTTTGCATATGTTGTTGCAATTTCCTATTTCTATTTTTAATATTAGGTTTATATATATATATATATATATATACTATATTATATTTGCTAATTTTCAGCACTTCATTAAATGTGACAGCACAAATAATTAATTACACTAGTTACAAAATAGCTGCATCGTTAAACCAGTTTCAAAGTTTGTCAACTAAATGTTTCATTATTTATCTGCTTCAAGATACAAATTAAGATCATCAACTTTTATAGCATTAACATTCAGCTGTACAATTTTTTTCCTTACTGTTAATGTTTCCTTATTTATTTATTTATTTATTACGCTTTGTTTTACAGTATGTTTTCTAACCTTCATAATCTTCATTGCTTATTTAAATATAGTGAAAGAAAAATAAACGTATATATAGACTTCATGTCTGCGGTGAATTACACGAACTACTTGTTTGTTAAGCTTCATTAGCACTAATCTATTTCTGAGAACTATCGTTTTATTTGTATAAGGTGTCCCATAAAGAAAGCAATTTTTGACATCATACCAGTATTATTTATACACATAATTGCAGGTAGCATGCATTGCAAAAATATGTAAAATACACTTAATATATTTAGCTTCTTTTGCATGGTATTGGGATTGAGTTTCGTTCATGCAATCATTTTCCTCCTGTCTATGTTTTTGTTATTTTCAAATCTTCATTTTTCTGTAACCCTGCTGCTGTGTTCATTTTGAATGGGCAAAATGAACAGTCATTTTTGAATGTACTAAATGGAGTCTAAACAAACCCAATGTTTTTAATTTCAATACATAACCATACTTTCATTTTCCATTTTTGAACTAAATTTATGTAACAATTCATGATGTTTTTTCGGAGAGTATGGGCTCTTCCCACCATCGTCTGCTCAATCACGTGATAGAAGAAAACGAATAATCGAATTCTGAGAATCGAATTCAATTAAATATTGTTCTTAAGAACAAATATGTTAATATTTAATATAAAATAAAATAAAAGTAATATTGTGCATTTGTAAACAGTAGAATAGTTTTATTTGTAAATTTAATAATTTTTTAAAATCACTTTATGTGCTTATTTATATTTTCATCTGTAAGAATCGATTTTTGTATGTTTTAGTGTAACTGTTACATTAACTGATCTAGCAGTAAATAGTAGCTTGTTCTTGTGAATGTTTATGGATTATAATTTGAAATTTTAATATCTTTTCATTTAATTTAATTGCATAAAGGTGTTACAGCAAGTTAATTAACTTAGTTACTGGTCTAAAGGGATTTATGCAGTACGATATTGCACTGTCACTGATTTAAGTACCAAAAATCAGAGTATTTAAGATGTTCTTCATTAACATCAATAACAAACATAAACAAAATGATGATTGCAAATGTATACAGCAAACAAAAGATGATGAATAATGATATAAAATGGATTAAAAATGACGATGTATAAAAAAATAACACAGATTAAATACGATTGATCAAAAATAATAATAGAAAATATGTTATTTCACTGATCGCTATAGATAAACAAGATTTCGTCTGCTATTTGTTTTTTCTCTATCATGTGACCTCTGACGTCAGGTGGGAAGAACCCATTCTACATAAAATACAAATTTTCATCTATGTTGATTTTGGGCCAAAATGAACCCGAACATATCAACACAGTTAATTACAGCATCCCCTTCGCAGAGGATCAAAATTATGATGGCATGTCTCCGGACCACCCCTAGAATGGTGAGTCCTAGACCGTTGCCAGTTACACCCAATCGGTAGCTATTGTGCGACGCTGAAAAAAAAAAAAAAAAAAAAAAAAAAGCTAATTATAGTCTGAAAAATAGATTTGTCATTTTACTAAACATCGGTAAAATATTCTCGCTTGATAATGTCGAAATGTTTTAGACATATACAAAAATATTTTTATTCGTATATGCATTATATAAAAATAATAAATATTTCTCCCCTTACAGCACGTCTTTTTCTGCCCAGGATATTCTTAGGATCATCTGGAGGAGAACAGGACATCCCGAAGATGTCCTGTGGAAAAAATGTGCTATATAAGTCACTAAAGTGCGAAACACTTAAATAGGGATTTTTTTTTGTTGTTGTTTAATTGGAATACAAATTTAATGTCATTTTGATACCTGGTAGCTTAAGTATCATATCATATGCATCAGTTTTAAATACCAAGTTCTGGGGATTAGAATGTTGTTTGTTCACCTTTTAAAAATTTCTATCTTGTAATATTTTATTCATATCCAAACTTCTAATTTAAAAAAAAAGTTAATACGATTTGTATTTTGCCTACATATAGCAAAAATATGTTTTGAAATAAGTATTGAATCTGTAGTATAACAAATTAAAATAATAATAATAATAATAAAATAAAATAAATTAAAGTTTGTTCTTTAACTCTTAGTCTTTAGAAATAAATTTTACTCTTACTTATTCTTTTGTAAATATTCACAGTAACATTTATCATAATAATCAATTCTTGTTAGTACAGTCGGTAACAAAAGTGTCCGAACACTAGCAAAAATTCCTATGTAAAAAAAGTACACTTCATAAGGTTTTGTTAAATAAATTCTTGTTGAATCCTGTTCTTAGTCAGTGTAAGAACATGATTCTATAAGGATTTATTTAACAAAACCGTATGAAGTGTACTTTTTTACATAGGAATTTTTGCTAGTGTTCGGACACTTTTGTTACCGACTGTATCTCTTATTGCGTTACAAAAAAGTACCGAGTTTTGGGGATTAGAACTGTTTGTTCACCTTTTAAAAATTTCTATCCTGTGATATTTTATTCATATTCATACTTCTAATTTTACAAAAAGTTAATACGATTTGTACTTTACCTACATATGGCAAAAATATGTTTTGAAATAAGTGTTGAATCTGTAGTAAAACTAATTTAAAATAATAATAATAGTAATAATATAATAAAATAAAATAAAGTTTGTTCTTTAACTCTTAGTCTTTAGGAATAAATTTTACTCTTACTTATTCTTTAATAAATATTCACAGTAACATTTATCATAATAACCAATTCTTAATAGTGTCTCCTATTGCGTTACTAAAACGTACTTATGCTATTTTCATTGAAACCTATTATTGAATTGAACTCTCGAAAACCATTAAAATCTAAACAGCTTTATACTTCCTGTTATTATTTATCACAATAATTACATGTTTTTCGTAACGATAAAATAATTTTTATTACAACAATATTATTCTAAATGAATACTGAGAGAACATCCATTTGAATAAATATTCAGTTCAAAAATACGTATGTATCATCTTTATATCGCATTTAGAATTCTTTAAAACATTTTTATCATTTTCTCTCTTCACCCAGCCCGCCTCCCCTCAATTACATGTTGATATTATTAAGAAAGTTTCGAAACTATAACATATTGTCTTTATGAAATTCTTGCGTTGAATTGTTTTTCAAATTTAGAGTAACGAAGCAGTTTTAATTTGGAAGATTTTCATTTTCTTACTTTGTAATTGTCGAAAACTTACGAACAGAAACACTTTCTAGGAATCATTAAGCTAAATTGTGCTCAGTTATTGCGACGGATAAGAAAAGAATAATACAACGCTTTTATTTAATGGTAGTATGAAAGGAAACATAAATTTGAAAAGTTTAAGAACAAGTAAATAAATCCTTCGCTGTATTTTTCATTAATTTGCATATGATAATACGTTTCATTCTTTACGCATCAATACTCGTTCAATAATTGTTTGTATATTTTTGTGAACAGTTTGTAGTTTTGATCTTGATTCTGAACAATTAATGGAGTTTATATATGTGTATATATATATATATATATATATATATATGTATGTATGTATGTGTTTGTATGTACGTATTTATGTATATACAGTCGGTAACAAAAGTGTCCGAATACTAGCAAAAATTCCTATGTAAAAAAAGTACGCTTAATTCAGTTTTTCTAAATAAATCCTTGTCGAATCCTGTTCTTAGTCAGTCTAAGAACGTGATTCGACAAGGATTTGTTTAACAAAACAGTATTAAGTGAACTTTTTTTTTATGTAGGAATTTTTGCTAGTGTTCGGACACTTTTGTTACCGACTGTATATATTTCTTTTTCATTAAATTATACAAATTTCAAGATGATTCGAGACATTTTACGAAACTACACTAGTGTTTAAAATTAAAGCAACAACCTGTTTTCTCGTTTTCTTCTTTTGGGCATAATTTTTAAACAAATAAACATATGAACATAAAATTTAGATTGCATGTTCTTTATCATACCATTAATTGAATTTTATATAATTTCAGCATGAGTAATAATTTTTAAACTAATAATTATTCATTTTTTTTTCAAAAGTATGCTTTGGAAAAAATGAAAAATTTCAATAATTTTAGAAAAGAAAACTTAATGAAAAGTGGTATTAAGGATGCATTACAGATAGATGAAGACGCACATGCCTTGAAAAAGTTACTTTAAATCTTAATTTTTCTTTCTGTATTGACTTTTCTTTTACCTTTATAATAGACTCTTTTTAAAAATATATAATTAATATTTTGTAAACTATGAGCATCGCCAGAATAATAAAAATGCCGATAAATAGTTTTATAATAAACATGTTATCCAATTTTCATGTTTGTATGTATATTTTTTAAAAAGTTATTCACATGCGAAAAAAAGAAGAAAAAAGAAGAAACAGAAAAGTGAATACAGGTAAAAAGGTCTGGTTTTAATCAAACACAGGGACACATGCGCATCTTCACCTATCTGTAATGCATCTTAATGACCATTTTTCATTAAGTTTTGTTTTCTGAAATCATTGATTTTTTTCATTTTTTCCAAAGCTTATTTTTGCGAAGAAATGAATATTTATTAAATTAAAAATTATTAAATATGCTAAAGTTATATAGAATTCGGTTGAGGATATGATAACGAACATACCATCCAAGTTTTATGTTCATATGTTTATTTGTTTAAAAGTTATGTGCAAAAGAAGAAAACGAGAAAACAGATTGTTCCTTTAATTCTGAACATCAGTGTAGTACAATAATTTATTTATTTTTTTAATCAACGTTCTTTCTCTACATGGACTATTTTCTGTATGCGAATTGTTCCTGTGTAATTAAAAAAATACTTCTCAAAAGTTAAAGTTCAAAGAAAAAGATAAATAAATTCAGGCTTTTTTCGAAACATAACACAAATTATTATTAAAGCATTATAAAATCGAACGAATTCTTAAAAAAAAAAAAAAAAAAAAAAAAAAGAAAAAAAAAAGAAAGAAAGAAAGAAAGAAAGAAAGAAAGAAAAAGAAAAGAAAAGAAAGAAAAAGCGATAACTATAAATTGAAATCTGTACCCTGGAGGTAAAAAGACACCACATGTCCATTTTGCAAAAAGAGTTAGCACCATTCCCTTTATGTGCATTTCTTGATATATATAGAGTCATTAAACACTAATGTCCAGTTACTATATAAAGGAGATACGAGAGTGGAACATAAAACCATGTCTTTCTTTATTCATTACAAATGCATTTAATTTTAACAGATCACAGATACAGTCGGCAGCAAAAGTATCCGAGCACTAGCCAATAATTCTGATATCAAAAAAGTACACTTAAACTGTTTTGTTAAATAAATCCTTGTCGAATCATGTACTTAGACTGAATAAGAACAGGACTCGACAAGGATTTATTTAAGAAAGCAGTATTAAGTGTGCTTTTTTTAGACAGGGATTATCGCTAGCGCTCGGATAATTTTTCTGCCGACTCTATGGTGGTAACTCTTTTCACAAAATAAACATGGTATCCTTTACCTCCAGGGTACAGAAATATGTTTTCAAAATTTATGCTGGAATATAAGTAAATAAATGCATGCAAGGTAATTCAAAATTCATAATACAAACATTAAACAGTGCTGTAGCATATACCATTAAGCATTTTTTTTTTTTTTTTTTTTTTTTTTAATACATGAAATCATAGACGCAATTAATTTAATCATCCAAAAATATAGGGCATCTTTCTATCCAAAATAAGGATTTGGTTTATAACTTGAACAATAATTAAGATATTTTAACGATAACTTCAGTAGATGCATCTTGTTTTATGCAAAATGTGGCAATATCATGATAAACGTTAAAAGTATACAAACATTCTATTGGTGTCATAGTGCGCAATTGTATTTCGAAACAGAGGATACTTGGTATTTAAACATGCCTAGAGGCCACCTATTGGACCTTCCATCGGTGCCACCTGTAGCACTCACATTTTATGCAAACGAGAATAAATTTAGAAAAAAGGTAAATATTGCAAATGTTTTATTATTATTAAAATGATAAACAAAATTCGGATGGAAATACCTAACAGAACATAAAAAGTTGCTCTTCTAATTACTGTGTCTTTCAAACACTTCTGCTGTAATCATGTTTGATGCTAAACAAAGTATGTCTGTTGTAAAAATCGTAATAATACTTCCATTATTGCAAAAGCTATTAACAAAATTCTTGATATTGTTAAAGCAAAACGTCCTGTTTTTTGATTGAATAAAGATCTTGCTATCCTAGTTTCCTGTACAAAAAAAAAAAGAAGAAAAAAAAAAGGGAGGGGGATCGTATTGTGTTTATTGTGTTGTTCTCTTACATTTCAAAGTTTGTAAACTATTGCATAAAATATGGGCTCAAATCTTCGTTCAGCCATGGATGTTTGTAATAGATCAGAATTCGCTTTAAGCCAAAGATCTCCGTCTAATAAGCCTTAATGTGAAAAAAAAAAAAAGAAAGAAAGAAAAAAGACCACAGACGACAACGAAAAAAAAAAAAAAAAACCTTAACAACAGACACTAAAATACGTTAATAAGCACAGGATTTCTTTCTTTCTTACTTTTTTTTTTTTTTCTTTTTTCCCCTTTTTTAAATCTGTTAACGCGTTGTTATAATCTTGATCATTTTTTACTTCTTAAACCGCATTTATACAAATTACTATAAATAGTTTAAAACAATGCTTAAAAAGAGAGAGGGTAAAACATAAATCCAAGTCTGTATTTTAATGAAATTTCGAGAACACTAACCTGCTGACCTTTCCTCCAAGGAAATCTTGTTGGGCCTTTATGGGAATATTTCAATCCATTATTGAGCATCCTAATTTTTAAATGTTCTTCATGCTTTGAATAGCTGTTAGTTTTGTGGCTAAGCGGATTTACCATTTATTTGTCTTATTGTTTCTAACTAATGTTTCTAACTAATGTTACTGGCGGGAAGATTTACCCTATCATTACATTTTCTTAAATTACACTTGAAACATTCTGGTTTTGTAAAGTTTTCTTTCTATAAATGTTCCGGTGTTTGAAATGGCGAATTTTTTCAGACGGCTAAATTGCGTGCTTTAAGTGACCTTTAACATAAACTTTTTCTTATTAGAAGAATTTATAACGTTTATCGTCGAATATCTCCTACAACCCCACTATTGAAGTTTTGTAATAACTTTTTTTTTTTTTTTTTTTTTTGCTTTTTTTAAACAATTTTATTTAACTTAGTGTATTGTTTATTTGTGTGTGGAATGTTGTTTTCTCTCTCTGTGCGTAAAGTGGGGGGGAAATCTAAGAATTGAACTTTTACTCACTTCCTATCATCCGATTGAGGTAAAACTTTGCGTACATGTACAGGGTGATTGTAATTAAAGTTACGATTTCAAAACGCTATAATTTTAAAACTACCCATCAGAGCGATCTGATATTTTACCAGAGCAATCGTGAGTCAATAAAATTTTATTTGACAAAAGAAAAAAATTAGTTCTAAAATGTGCCGTTAATTATCCGTAAAGTATTTGTTTCATGAAACTCCTCTTTTTCTCTTTTCACTATGACTGTTTCCGCTGTAAACACGTATTCTTGTCTTTTTGCTAAAAATATTGTAGTAAACCCTTGAAGTCTATTGTTTCCTGCTATTCCATTGTGTTGCTAACAACATTCCTGTGTTTAATGAGCTCATTTACGCGTTTCCCATGACATTACCCTGACAGCGCCATCTCTAGGAACACGTTGGAACTACTTTTTTCCTCCCCCAAACAAAATTTCACTGCCTCACGATTGCTGTGGTAAAATATCAAATCGTTCTGATGGGTAGTTTTAGAATTATAGCGTTTTGAAATCGTAACTTTAATTATAATCACCCTGTATAACTCCGTTGAGTGGTAACAGACCTAGGGAAGCTGTGAGACTGCAACTCCAATCAGAAATTTTTTATTTTGAATTTTAACTCACTTTCTATTGTCTGATTGAAGTGAAATTTTGTATACAAGTATAACTTCAATGACAATTTTTTATCAAGCAGTAAAAGGGGGAGAGTAGGGGAAACTGAGGGCATGGGCACCAAACTCCAATTCATTTTTATTTTTTTATTTTTTTCAATTTTTACACATTTCCTGTTATATGATTGAACTGAAGTTTTGCAATACTTGTAAATTGCAATTTAAATTATTTTTTATTTTTTTTTTTTTTTTTTTAATTTATGTATTTTTTATATGCATTTCTTTTCTTTTTTTTTTTTTTTTTTTTTTTTTTTTTTTTTTAAGAAATTGCATTTATGCACAGACATGAAAATTTTAAAAGAATAATTTTTCTAAAAATTTAGCACCACTTTACTGTCTTCGGAGACCAGGACTCATCGGCTGAATTTTCCCAAATTTTTAATGAAAAATTTATAAAATATTGTTTAAATGTTTTGAATAATTTTTTTTATTTATTATGTTTAAAAAAGAGAGAGAGAGAGAGATGAAGAGAGAGAAAATATGCTTTTTTCACCCTTCCAACCCCATATGTAACCCCTTAAAACTTATACAGTGAAACTTGAATAATTCGAACTTGTTTAATTCGAAATTCTGGATAATTCGAATTTTTTAGTCGGTCCCTTGAATTTTGTATTAAAATAATGTTAAAAAAATCATGGATAATTCGAATTCTATTTTGGATAATTCGAATTTTTCATACGATTACCTTTAAAATATTACAGTAAAATGTGTTCCCGAGATTATTCTCAGCTAATGTGCATTATGTTTTTTAACAGTCTTTCAAAAGAAGGATAAGGAAATACAAGTGTATTTCCTACATACACTGTAAAAAATATGTCCTATTTACTGCCAGAAATTCTCCGTAATTTGAGAAAATACGCGTAATTTACGAAAAAGTTACGTTGTCAGAACGTATTTTCTCAAATTACAGAGAATTTCTGGCAACAAATAGAACATAATTTTTATAGTGTAGTGCATCAGAAGATATGGTCTATATACATGAACTTCAAGGGTCTTTTTTAATTGAAAGTCATGTCTAATGTAGAAGATTCTGTTTTTGTATCAATTGATAAGTTGAAGTCATATGCTGTGAGACAAAGATTGTACTAAAAAAAGCAATCAAAAATATCTGATTATTTTAAAAAAGTGTTGAATAATTAAGATCTTAAAAAAATATTAATTTAATGGGAGGGGGTTAATGATGCAGTACTCTTAGATATAAAGTTTATGTGTTAAATATTTGATCATAGAGTTTTATATTTTAATTTATCTCTTCTTTTTGACAAAATAGTATATGTAATTCGAATTTTTGGATATTTCGAATTTTTCTCTGGTCCCTTCAACTTCGAATTATCCAAGTTATACTGTATTTAGATAGATAATTGAAATAATAAAAGAAATATAGATATTAGGGGGGAGGGACAATTATAATAAAGTCCTTGTATAAAGAATTATTTTAAATGTTTTTTTTTTTTGTTTTGTTTTGTTTTTTTTTTAGCTTCAGTATACGCTTTTTCCACTATGTTTTCGGTTCTATCTTATTTATTAAAGGAATTTTACATTCTAACCGGAAATTGTTAAAGGGAAAAAAAAATATGTTTGTATCACCAAAATAACTCTAACCATAATCTTAAAAAACAGATTTTACGATTCAATTTTGTTTTATTATTATTAGGGTCTATTTTCATTTCATTCACTGGATTTCGAGTAAATTGTGACATGCTACATTGCTCTCAGCGACATTTGCTGTTCATGGGAAAAAATATAAAGGGGGGAAAAAAATAATGAGTGTTCTCTATGGCCTCGCTTAAATGTCTTTGCCATTTGTTCCAAGAGTATATTAATCCTTCTAAAAAAAAGCAGCAGCATTTCTTTTTATGGCTTCATTTTTCACCTTCTAAGTAATATACACTCCATTTATTTTTCTAATTTCTAAAAATTGAAAGGGGGGGAGGAAAGGATAGTCATGCAGTTTTAACATTTGAAATAATAATAATAATAATAATAATCTTTATAAACATCATTATCATTTTTTTTTTTCTTTTAAGAAATAGAAATTTATATTATAACTGAGAATGAATATTTTAAGTGCAATGAACGATTTTTAAAATCTCGATACTGTAAGAATAATACTTAGAAAGATTATAATTTCAACAATTGCAATTAAAAGAAAGCTTAAAGTATTGCTATGAATTGTTAAATGTATATCTTATGTGTGCAGTTATTTTTACAAATATACAAAAAAAGAAAAAAAAAAAAAAACAGCAGCATTTCTTTTTATGGCTTCATTTTTCACCTTATAAGTAATATTTTCTCCATTTATTTTTCTAATTTCTAAAAATTGAAAGAGGGAGGAGGAAAGGATAGTCATACAGTTTTAACATTTGAAAAAAAAAATAATAAAATAATAATATTAATAATAATAATATTTATAAACATCATTATCAAGTTTTTTTTTTTTTTTGTTTTTTAAGAAATAAAAATTTATATAACTGAAAATGAATATTTTAAGTGCAATGAACGATTTTTAAAATCTCGATACTGTAAGAATAATACTTAGAAAGATTATAATTTCAACAATTACAATTAAAAGAAAGCTTAAAGTATGGCTATGAATTGTTAAACGTATATCTTATATGTGCAGTTATTTTTACAACTATATTTTAACAAAATATAAGCCTATACACAAGCTAATCTTTTTCTTGTATATTTCAAGTTAAAAAAAAAAAAAAAAAATGTTGAAGTTATGTAAAGGTTTGTGTTGTATAAAATGTTACGCGAACAATTTAATGTTTGTATACAAGATCACACAAACTAATTGAGATGTATAATAGTCCATGGATGGAATATGCTTGAAGAATGTTTTGGAATTTATGAACCGATTAGCTTGAAACTCGTATGAACACAGCCTATGTTAAAATTTTAACCAATTTTATTAATTAACTTACTCTCTCTAATTGTTTCAAAATTATGACCTGTTGAAAATTTCAAATTAATAAATAGAAAAAATTTATAAACTGATTTGTATGAAACTTGGTAGTATATACATATGCCATATAGAGGTCTCAACCAAGTTTTTTAATCAACTCAATGGTCCACCTTCTTGTTTCAAAATAGTGAAGAAAGAAAAGAAAAATCAACTTATTCGATTAAGCCGTAAGGATTTATTTATTTATTTATTATTTACTATACTAGAAATATAAACTAATAGTATAAAACTACTGATAATATAAAGTAATAATAATATAAACTAAAATGAAAATATAAAATCATCTTCATCTTCATTAAAGTTTTGCTTAATATTTTAAAAATGTCGGTTATTATTATTATTATTTATTTATTTATGTTTTAATGTTTTCACCATCCTAAATAATTTTTTTTCTTCTCCTGAGCATCTCAAAGACGCTAATTTTTCAATTTATTTTTCTTATTTACACCATTGATCACATTTTAATTTTCCTGGAGAAATTGACCTCAGAGACAGAGAAAACAACGTAATAATAGAAATTATTTGCATATTGGCAAATAGAGTACCTTTATAATCCCGACTTTTTAAGTAATAACTTTGTTAATTAAGATGATACAAATTTCTAACTATAATTGAACTGTCTATCTTGGAGTATTCGGAACACATTGATACTTCTCATGACGCAGAGCACTTTGCCCTCCGCGAGGAGATGCGGTCACAGACAGAAAAAAAAATGACGCCAGGACAGTTATTTATATATATATATAAAGACATAAAATTTGGTTGTAAAGTACACTTTGAATAAAATATATTCCTTTGAATTCTGACGGTAATCTGCCATTTTCTATTTTTTATTAGTTAAGAAAAAAAAATAAACTTATTTATTTATTTATTTTTGCTGCAAATTTCAGAAGCAATTGATGTAATTCATTAGTTAATGAGACATTTAAATTCTAAGGAAAAAGACCAATATAACATTAGCATTAGAAAAGCAATTTTCTATCCACATTATTCAACTGAACTAAAAACACCCCATCAGATAAATAAGGTTAACCTATTCAAAAGAAAGCATATCTAATATTTTCCTGAAGCATGTGATAAAGATATGTCATCCTTTTTAGCCTTCCTCTAACCTCTAATTATACGATGATCTTTATGTGTGCTTTCGAATAATATACTTCAACAAAAACAAAATCTTTTTTTTTTTTTCTTAAATAGACTCTACCAACTATTATATTCCCACATAATCAGCCAGTGTCTAAACAAAAATAATTCTTATTATTTCTTAGAAATAAGCTCTCATTATTCAAATGAGGCATCATATAGCCCTTCTGGCACTGCAATTATTGGGCGGTGGCAACCTTTTCTTTTCCTCTAAATTAAATATATAAATAAATAATGTTGAAAAAGAAAGAAGCCCATTCCTGACTGCCAAATCACTTTCTTCTGTAAACATATTTGTTGAGCGGAATTAACCTGCTCAAAAACCCACTTTTGTGTTCTTTTGCTGATGCCTCATCAGTCAAGGGGTCATCCGTGGTTATAACGTTATCGCGTTGGCCTAGATTTATCGAAAATAAAGTAAGAATGAATTACGTTGACCACCATTTTTTGAGAATCACGTTTGGTGTTTACTTAATTATTTTTCAACAGTTATCTTATGTATGGAAATAATGGTGAATTACGTTGAAAAAGATGATAAATTAACCGACCTACGGACACATGTTATGTCTTAAAATTGCGTAAGAAATGATTATGTTTTTATTTTTTAATTTAAAAAAAAAGGAAAATTCCTGTAGTAAATTTGTGCCAGTTCTTACCTTATTGATGAATGGAATCTGTACGTGAATATAAAGACGTTTTATTTATTTATATTGCGTGCCAGTTACCAATTTGCCGGTCGTCGGTGTACTGTCAGTTTAATTGACTTTGTGAATCGTTTATTTGAATTAATTACTAGTTAAGAAAGTTATTTAAAAGGATTTAATTATTATTTTTTCCTGTGGAGAGAAGGGGGGGGGGGGGAGCAGGTTTCCAAAACTTATACAATATAAATATTAAAAATAATTAAAACCGAGAATTTGTTTTAAAAAAGGAATTATAAAATAATATATATTATGAGCCCCCCCCCCCTCCCCCAATCATGTAAAATTTATCTTCAACTTTCATTTTTTTTTTTTTTTTTTTTTTCAAAAATCTTCCTGATAACTAACAAATGTGGTATAAAGAATATGATTTCTCTCTTTCTCTCTCTTTCACGCACACACTAGTCCATAAATAACAATTTAACATTGTTATGATTTTATACATGATCACAAACTCTTTGAACCGTAGAAAAGACAATTTTTTATTATTTTATTCAATTTAATTTTTTATGCATTCATTTCTGATGGTCTATCAACAGCAACAATGAGTGCTTTAGTCTACAAATAGATATATGGCATAATTTATTTTATTTATTTATTTTTCCTTTTCTTAGACTTTTACATTGGTCATTATGCTTTAATACAGTGAATGAATCTTCTTATGATATTGATTACGTTACAAAAAATTACAATTTATATATGTGTATTTGGATATTGTTTGAAAATTTTCTATCACAAAAAACATGTGATGCAACTTAACATGAATTAGATAGTGTTAATGGCTAAGCGTGCTTGTTTCAGGAAAAAGGAAGAAAAGGGTGAAAGTGGTTGACAAAAATGAAATACTGCCAACTTACATTATTTTTCTTTTCAATTTTTATTTATTCAAATGTTGTTGTGGGGATTAAGGCCGATTGCCTGCTCTAGGGTCCTAGGCCTGAGGGGTGTGTGCCCTCCATGAGGGGTCTTTCCAAGGGGGTACTAGTCAGTATTTACGCAAGTTTCGGAGAAAATAGCGGAAAAAACCGAACGGCTAGGCCGACGAGCGCGACCTGGGATCGAACCAGGCACCTCACGTCTACCACCTTTGAGCGCAGAACCGCTCGGCCGCAATATTTATTTACATATTTATTTCATAAATAGAAATGTCCAAATAATTGTCTGGTTCATTATCCGGTTCATTGGTTGGTTGAGTTTAACGTCGCATTAGTACTGCATAATGAGTTGCCGGCGGTCTGGGATGCACACCTAAGGATGGTCCGGAGACATACCATCACAATTTTGATCCTCCACGGAGGGTGTGGCACCCCACTCCACTCCCCCAGAGGTATAATTTGGATGGGAACATGGAAGCCAGTGCGGCCACGGCGGATTTTACGTGTACAAGCCACCATTAGCGTACACGACGATCTTTGGCCGACTCGAGTATCGAACCCTCAACCAAATAATTGTCCGAGCATATCTAAGTTTTAAACACAGTATTATTAATTTGGCCGCATGTATACAGTCGGCTGTAAAATTATTTGAGCACTAGCCAATAATTCCTATATTAAAAAAGTACACTTAAGACTGTTTTGTTAAATAAATCCTTGTCGAATCATGTTCTTAGACTGACGAAGAACATGACTCGATAAGGATTTATTTAACAAAGCAGTATTAAGTGTACTATTTTTAGACAGGGATTATTGCTAGTGCTCGAATAATTTTACAGCCGACTGTAGCTACGATGAATAATAAATTCTTACGCTCAGAAAAAAAAAAAAAAAAAAAAAAAAATCGGATTTCGTAGAAGGTGACAACACAATTCTTCCATTATTTGACAAAATTTTTCAACTTGTTTATGTGCTAGATTTTAAAAATGCTCAATTAAATGTTGGAATAAATCAATTTTCTAATATTCATTTAATTGTTTTTTGTATGCGTACGTCAAAGAAATTGGCGCTTGCGTCATTTTTATCAGTTGACACATTTCATAAGGAAAGGGATTAGAATTCATTGAATAAACCCTTTTATTGAATCTAATTTAATTCAACTGCGGAGAAAGGCTTTATTTATTTTCTATATCTAAAGCAGCAAAAAGTAATGTGATATCTTAGTATATATATATATATATATTAATAAACAATAAAATAATTTATTATTGGCAGTAACCTAAAGTAAAAGAGAGACTGGAAACTTGTGGTATGGTGACTTCACCAAATTTTGGAGAACAATAAAAATATTTTATATATGGAATATTTTTTAAAAAAATTCTATAATCATAATATTGATCATAAAACGCTAATATTGATAAATAATGAAAGACTTTAAATTATTACATCTCTTAACCTGCAGGACAAATATTCGAGAAGAAAAGTATATTTTTATAATAGCTAATAAAATTTTAATTTATATATGATAATTTATTAATCTAATATTTATATGCCTATTGTTTTTAATAGATAATTTCTAGCCTCAAATAATTAAAGATAGTAGTTTTTATTTATTTTATTTTATTTTATTGTATTTTATTTTACTTGTCAAAATTATCAATAAATATGTGTTCTTGGGAAAATTTTCAAACGAATCTCTTTAAGCGAAGGTCTAGTTATTTTTTACTGGAAATCAACCATCCAAAATTACCATTATTATTATAACTTATTTTTTTTTTTTTTTTTTTTTTTTTTTTTTTTCGGGGGTGGGGGAATGTCACTATTAAAAAAATATATATTATATGTTTGCATACTAGTATTAGTTAAGCAAACGATAATTATAATCCATATATTTTAATTTGTGCAAAAATAAAGATATTAATGATTTAAAATTTTATTTTTATTAAGAATTTCGGGTGGAACTTTCCAAAAAATTACAAAGTTTTTTTTTTTTTTGAAATTTTGGATGACATTTTAGAGTGAAAATAATAATAATAATAATAATAATAACAATATTTAAAGAAACAAGTTTTTTTTTTTTTTTTTTTCCCTTACATATAATCAAAATTAATAAATATATCAAGTACATTTTATCTTCATAATCGGTTATGATTTCTTCAAGTAAATATGTAAAGCATGTATGTGTGCGCTATTATTATATTTTTTTTCTTTGCGATTTTGCATAAAAACGATCAGGACCATGAGAAACTTTAAGTGGATCATGTCCCAATACCAGTTGTCAAGCCGGACATTCATTTGTCGATGTTGTCCACCATTATAGGTGTATCGACAATCAATAGGTATTCGGGAGGGATTAGGGTTGATTAATTATACGAGGGTTTGAGGCTTGTGTTTAATGCTTTTGGTGGTGGTCTTTTTAAAGAGCCCTGGCCTGTATTTATACGGGTTTAGAAGAAAACTAAGGAAAATTTCAAACAGTCAGATCTACGAGTGCAATCTGGATTCCAAACCGGCATCTCCAATTTTGCTAGTAGGACCCCTCAGCCATAGGTAGGTCAATAATCAGTAGAAAATATATGTAAAAAATTGATGCATTTACTAAAGTAAATATGCTACTGCGCTATAAAAAGAGAAACAGTTATAATACAGAGGCTTACTATACTTAAATATTTGTGCATTTATAAATACTGATATCAGCAAATTATGTACGTATTCAAATAATATAAATTTAGAAATTTGTTGCACTGGGAGGACACTTCTATCTTCGCTGACCTAGCATATTGTCCTTAAAAGCATTCGCGATTTTACTTTTATTTAAAAGAAAAATTTCTCTGAGGTCACCAATAATTACAAGGTTATCTTTTTGACCTAGAATAGTGCCACACTAGAAAGGAATCTATTATTTGAACTTCAGAAAGGGGGGAAAGGAAAATCACATTTAAGTGTCGTTAGTTCTAATCACGGATTAGGAGATTCTATAGGATATATTACTAACGTTACGGGAAGGTAGTAATTTTCATCTTTCATATAGAGGGCGACCAATCTCGAGAATATACCAATCAGCGCGTTTTTACATTTCTGGCTGTTCGTTCGTTGGATGACTGAAGCCTAAGGGGCGGGCTTTCCCTTTCTTCCGATAAGTTTCAAAGATACTACACCAGGCGGCGATCGGATCGCTTACTCTGGTCAGCTGAATTAATGCGGAAAGGAAAGCTTCTATTTTCGCGCTCGCTGCCCTATCTAGTGTTCTATCCTGGTCTCCTAATCCGCGGTTCTAATAGTGTACCACATTCTCGCGAAGCCATTGTAGCACCTGCTAATGGAAAAAGGGAGATACAGCAGCAAATTTATTTCGTCCGGCAAAAATCCCGTTACCTGAGATAATGCTTCTATTTCAAGCCCTAAACGACGCTTGGGTCATTGTGACCTGTGAGCTTTAAAAATAGCTCAAATTATTCATGAAAGTAGCCTGATAGTCTAAAAGTTAGATAAAGAGTATAAAGAAGTCTTAATTGCTGGTTCTATAAAAAATTCCTTTCAGTTAATACTAGGGATTTAGATCGCAAAATATTGTGATCTAGTGTTAATGATCTATACTCATATTCTCAATCATCATTTATTAGAATTGTGGGCTATAGTGTTGTATTATTTATGAAATACGAGGAGCGTTCTGAAAGTACGCTTCTTTGTGCTTTGACACAAATAAAGCTTCATTACGTAAAATTACATAAACATAATCATAATATGGCATATAAACTTTTGGGTATTTCTTTTCGCTCAATCGGCATCGGCGTTGTTGCATTCTAACATAAGTCCACTAACCAATTTCGGTTCAAATTAATTCTATATTTTGGACTTATCGCGATGACAAATTTTCTGTAGATAGATATATTTATATGGAGCAATAAATGGATAGATATAGATATAAAATAGATAAATAGGTGTAAAAATGCATTAGATCGATTTCTTGAGAAATCAACTTGTTCATATACGTATGTGACGCGCAGAAAAATCTATAGCACGTACAGTTATAAAAGTATTTTTCTACATTAAAAAAAAAAAAAAAATGGATGTAATTTTGCAATCAATATACCTTTAGATTTTCAATATTGTTACTAAGTTTTTAAAAATTTTATATTTTATGCGATTTTTCTCGACATTATTTTGGGGGCATGCAATTCCAAGCTGATGGCAATAAAAATAAAATACTTAGAACTTTTCGTTGGATTTATTTATTATACACACACGCACACATATATACATATTATTAAAAAGAAACATTTATATGTTGATGTTTATTTATGTGTTGATAAAAACAAAAGAAAAAGAAAAGAAAAATTAATCCTGCATCATAAAAAAAAAAAAAAAAAGTTGAAACTGTCGCTATAATAGCTTTAAAATTATCAAATACGCTTGCTGGTGGTAATAAAAAGTAATATCAAATAAATAAACAGTTCTTTTCACTTTCTCTTACCCTTATGTATGGTAGAGAAAGTATTGTTTTGGGGTCAAAGTTTCAAAATTAAATTTTTGTTATATTTACACATTTCAAGGCCCCCTGAATTCGAAAAACATGTTTTTAATGAAATAAATATGTATATTCTCTATTCGTAAAAGCATGTTTCATGTAGAATATGGTACGAAAATACTAATAACAGGATTCGACAAGGATTTATTTAACAAAACCGTATAAAGTGTACATTTTTTACATTGGAAATTTTGCTTGTGTTCGGACACTTTTGTTACCGTCTGTACGTTTACACGGCTACAAAAAAGAGCTAAAATATAGCGGGACAGCACTTGAAAATTGATTAAGTATTTTTTGGTTGTGCTGTGTTTTATTAATGTAAGATTATATTTATGTGCTCCATGTGGTGTATACAGATCGATAAATTTCAAAGAATAATGAGGGTGAAAGTCGTCCAAATAGTTTTAAATGAATATTTAACTTTCATAACAGATTTGAGTTCTATATATAAATGTATGCACAATAATCAAACGGTGCACTGTTAAAAATTTCGACAGAAAACTCCGTGTAATCTATTATCTTAAGTCTTACGTAAAATTACAGAGAAAAATAAACGAAGACGTTAAAAAACTTATTTTATACATTCATTTTAATGACTAATATTAATTTAATTAATTATTGGTGAGAATATATTTCGGACTTGGAATGCTTTTTCTAAAGTAGAAACAGTCATTTTTAATTTTAATTAAAAAATTAAATAATAGAATTAGGTAAAAATACAGAAAAAAGATTGAGAATCTCGACTATTCACTTTTAACTGAGAATTACTGTAAATTTACAGAGACTCTGGATAAATATTTCCATTAAATTTACAGAAAATTTTAACAGTGTGGAGGGGGTCAAATAATTCCTTACACAGAATTATTTATCATATAAGTTGCTCCTAATCCTAATGTGAATTGTTTGCAACGTAGGTTTATATAAAAGTACTCATTATCTTGCTCCGTAATCTCCAATCTGTATTCATTGTAGTGAATTTCAGCGTATTAACCCCTTAACGCGCGGCGTCCTCGCTGCAAGGACGCAAAATTTAAGATACAGCTACAAAAATTCATCCCGGAAAATTCTTAGCAAAAATTTACGTTTATAACATATTAGAAAAGGCCAGTTTTTTTAACCTTAAATTTTAAAATTTCTTTTAGTTTAATTTAGTTCATGAATTCCGGTGGCAGTATAATTTAAATCATCTGAATTGTCTTGCGCCGCAAAGGGTTAAGAGAAAATTGTGTAAATGCCTCACAAGATCCTTTTTTAATACATTACCTTTCCAAAAATGACCGGACACTTTCCATTTGAGACGTTTTTTGAAATATCTCAAAAAGTACTGGGTAAATCATCTTGAAACTTCAGAAGTGTAAAGAACATGTTAGACTCCATATATTTCAGTAAAAGTTTGGCCCCGAAAGTGAAAGTGGGACCAGTAAAAAATTAGAGAAAATTAATTTGTTTGGCATCATCCTTTAAAGAGTCCTATAATCACAGGCTACAGCCAGATTGCATGTCAAGCATTACTTGTTACAGGGTGATGACACACACTTCCATTTTTCTTTAATTGTTTACTGGTTCCCCTTTCACTTTTGGGGCAGAACTTTCACTGAAACATACGAGGTCTAAAATGTTCTTATACCTGAAATTTCAAAATGTCCAGTACTTTTTGAAATATTTCAAAAAGCGTCTGAAATTGAAAGTGTCCCGCCATTTATGGAAAAGTAGTGTATTTTATTTTGATTTGTTTACAATTTCAATTCATCAGATTCTCTAATGTGTTTTATTCTGCATTCTATCGTCATGATGAAACAACCAACATAATCAACATAATGAACTCAATTAAATAAATGTCTTTTACATTTCATTAATGGCTGTATAAATTTAAAATTTTGAACTCATTGACGTTAAACAGCAAACTTTCATTTCGTTTTGACAATGACCACAGATTTCTTTTCTTTCTTCTTTTTTTTTTTTTTTTCTTATCAAACTTCTATAGATAAAAATTCTTTTAAACTGTATTTTTTACAAGTTTGAGATATGTAAAACTTCACAGGAAAAATACTTTTATTTATTTATTTATTTTAACTTTCGAATGTAATTAACTGAAGAATAAAATGAAAGAAAGAAAGAAAGAAAAGGAAAGGAAAGGAAAGCAACAAAATTATTTTCTTTAAAAGTCATCAGTGTAAATTTGTTTATATTTCATTAGTTTTGAAGTATTATTTATTATATTATCATATAATATAATATCATAATATCAAATAATATCATATATATAATATAATAAAAAATAATCATATATATAATATCATATAATATAATATTATCAAAAAATAATAAATATCCCAGGGAAATTTTTTAAGACACTGAAAAAAAAAAAAAAAAAAAAAAAAAACTGAATTTTGCTGAAATATTCATGCAGAACTCTGAAAAAGAGATATAGGAGTGAATTTGAGGATTTTAAGAATTACACTGCGGGTGCCACAGTACTTTGCTGTCTTTCAGGAATTTTTGCATAGAGCAGAAATAAAATTTAGATTTTCAATTTGGGCTTTTCTTTTCTATTCCCTTTTTTTTTTGTCTTATTCTATACTTTTCATTTTTAGAACTCTAGATTTCCATGACAAAATGAAAATTTTAGATTTCTGTCTTATTTTCTCGCCATTTCAGGACTCATTTTTACTTTCAACTTAGTTTTAGATATTGATTATGCTGATAGGCTGTCGAACTTAAAACTTATCAGATATTTCTAAAAATGTCTAAAGAATTAACAAGTGTAAAACTAGCTTTATAAAATAGTCTGACTTTGTATTAAATTAATTATTATTTTTCAATAAAACCTTTAATTTTAAGCTGAAAGAACACTAGTTCGCAAATTATGAAAATTTCAACGCAGGACTTGCCTTAATTTTAATTATTAAAAACAAAATCTCTAATTTTCATTGGAATTTCGCAATTGTTTTACTGCAAATTTGTGATCACTACTTTTAACCGATTTTTAATTTTTAGCAAAAACGGTTAAAAATTTGGTTACATATAATAATAATAATAATCTGATGTTCAACGTGACATATTTAATGTGAGTTGGAACTTAAAAGACAGCGAGCTCGCAAATTTTAACATATTTATGCAAAAAATAGATTTACAGACTTTTGGACTGCGAACTAATAACCACTATTAAGGGCCCGCTTCACTCACCGCCCACTCAAATTTTTTTACAAATAACTTATAAACTAATACATATTTTTTAATTCTGTTTTCAAATTCTAAAAATTCCCAGAGGTTAAATTGACGAACATTTTTTTAAAAAATTATTTTTTTAATTTTTTATATTTTATTTTAAAGCTACAAAGTACGAATTTTCAACATGTGAAATTTTTTCATTTTGCAATTTCAAAATAAAATATTAAAAATTAAAAAAATACATTTTTAAAAAAGGTCCGTCAATTTAACAGTTGGGAATTTTCTGAATGTGAAAACAGAATTTAAAAATTTGTATTAGTTAATAAGTTATTTGTAAAGAAAATTTTCCCATCGAATAACATTGGCTCGGGCTTCCGGCGACGATAAGTGAAGAGGGCCGTTAATTTCAGAGTTTAGAAAAAATGACAAAAATTGAAATGGTGAGATTTATAATCAGAACAAAATATATATATATGTATGTATACACATTTTAAAGTAAATGATAATAAGCAAATCCTTCAAAAATCAATCAAATTAATCAAGATACTTACACACACGCACACACACACACAAAAAAAAAAAAAATCATCTCCCTAAGTTGTAGTCTCGAAATTATCTTCTAATTTGCCTTTCCCTTTATATTTGGAGATTTTCGACTGCAAAAAAAAAAAAAAATGGCTGACATTGTTAAGTAACTTTTATTGAACTAGTTGAACCCCCTTCAAAAAAGTTCTTTAAAATCCATGAAGTGGTTTAGGAGAAACGAAGTACCAAAGTTGAGCCATAAAGATCCTTGCCCGCAAGGATCGTCAAAGTGTTTATATTCATTCCCCTTATAAACAAAAGAAATGTTTTACATTCCAAATTTACTTGTACGTATGTCTGTTATTCACAATGTGATACAATTTAAGAATAATTTATCGGGCAATAACATTTTATCTGCTACGAACGGATTAAAGCTACATTACTTCTATTGTCTATAGAATTTAAAATCCAAAGTATTTTATCGTTATAAAGTGGCTTGTTGTCGTAATGTATCGTAACTTTAAATGAATTCATGGTGATAAATCTAAAGTGAGAGTATATCCTCTAGCTGTTCTTTTTGTCCGGTTCATTCCCCTGCTGCATTACAGTAATTTCTATTTGACTCTTGCTGATCTACCTTGAAAACTTAATAGTTATTACTTTTAAAATTATACCTTTTGTGAATGATCCATTAATGAATTTCTGCTTCCGTATTTACCTGTCTCTTTAACTGTTCCTTTCTCTTGATTTTTGTCCGTTGATGCCACCACCGAAGCCAAGTGGTAAATGAACAAAGCCCTGGGAATGGAAAGTACCATTAGCGTAGTTAACACGTCCTCTGTCTATTGTGGCATCTTTGATTGTAAAATGGGACTCATTTCGTGGTTAATGCGTGTTTTCTCACCTCTCTATCATTATGCTTCCATTTCGGAAGTTTACTTTCTTCTTCCTGATGCCAATACGCGGGAAATTTTACCAACAAGAAGTTCCTGTTCCTAGAACGGACTCTGTAGCTGATTCATTTTTAACTGGTCTCTTATTAATATTTGACTTTTGTTTCGTGTCGACAGGACTTTTTTCCTTGCTTTTCCTTTCTTTTTCTTTTATTTATTTTTTATTTTTTCCTTTCCTTTTATTTTGTTGTATTAAAGGATACACATTTAATTATTTAAAAGCCTTACATTTAACTTTATTTGAAATTATCTTAGAATTTTTTTTCCCCTAAAAGATTGTGAAGAGACGTTTTCGACCTTTTTTTCTTTTAACAATTTACAACCAAGTGAAATGATTGATTTGTTTCTGTATAGATGCCTATCACAATCTTATTACTTCCATTACCCGACTACCGTAAGTAATGGAAGTATTGTATTCGGTCCAAAATTTCGATATCGAGTTTTCAACTGATTTACATTTTTTAAGGTATCCCGAGTCCAAAAAAGTAGTTTTTTGGCAACTGCTCAGTATGTGTATATGTATGTGTGTGTGGAATTTTCTGACTATCATGTCTCCGAAACTAATAAAAGTAGAACTACGAAACTTCAGCATTGAGACAGATCAGATTTACATATGATTTTATTTTCCTAACTTTTGATAAAAATTGGAAAAACAGAAGTGGGGCATCGGGAACCGGAAGTGGGACCGTAAGACCGTATCTCAAAAACAGCTCTAACGATTTTCTTCAAATTTGCCATTGAAACACTCTATTAGATACCCTTTCGTATAAATTAGTTGGTTAGTTCAGTAAAATTAATAGGCATCCTGTATAAATACCTCAATTTCAGTTCTCACAAGTGCGTTCCTTTGAAAACGGCTGTGCGTTTTTTTTTTTTTTTTTTTTTTTTTTTTTTAACTCGCCATATTAACCCACTTTTAAATATCTTTTTGCATGTAATTGTTGTTTTCCGTTCAACAACTGAGTGTGCAAAGTTTTAATAAAAGTCGGTATCTCATAAACCCATTTTAGATATCCTTTCTCATATATTACGGGGTTATTACAAGAAAATTAACAGTCATCCTGATTAGGTAGGTCAGTTTTAGATCTCGGAAATTGGTATTTCAAAAAACGGCTTTACTATTTATATATATCAGGCATGAGATTCTTCCGTGGGTCCGCGATTTTCCGTTTTTATATGATTTCCGTTAATTCCGCGTTTTTTTTTTTTTTTTGTTTGTTTGTTTGTTTTGTTTGTTTAAATCAAACTCCAATAATGATCAGTGTTCAAACGCTCCTCGAAAGACTTTAGATTCTCAATCTTTCTCCATGCAAAATATAAATATCAGTATTCATTTTAAACGTGCTTTATCAGATTCTATGACATATAAAAGAACAGAATTATTCAATATTTCTCACTCATGTAATTTTTTTTGTCCTGCTCCCTGCCCCCCCCCCCTTTTTTTCCCCATCATCTCTAATCATCGCCGATCAAACATTCTGCGGGAAGCCTTTTATTTTTGAATATTTATCCATCCACAACAAAAATATCAATATTAATCTTAAACTTACTTTATGATATTCTAGAACCCATAAAGAAGTAGAATTGTGTTTAATATTTCTCACTCGTGAACTACTTTTTACCCCCCCCCCCTTTTCCCATTTTCCACCACCAATCAATGATTAAATGTTGATTGCTAGCTAATGTTTTTTTTTTTTTTTTTTTTTTTTTTTTTTTACACACGTTTTATTGTGTTGATGTGCATTATTCTTTTAAATTAATTTGTCACTTTAAAATATTTTGTATAGTTTTTTCCTGTGTGCATTGTTTTTCATTTGAAATAAATTTTATGAACATATTTGTATAGTTCTCCCCGCATGCATTGTTTTTCATTTGGAATTAATTTTATGAACACGCGTGTTTCCTGTTTTTTTTTATTTTCTGCACTCTCATGCCTGATACATATTTTAACTCGCTATGTAAAATACCAGAAAATTTTTAGGTGTCTACTTTGTTAGATTATTTTATGTTTTCTGATATGTTTTCACATTATCTCTCAAAAGTGTATACGTGTACTAGTGGGTAATGGAAGTCGTGTAGTTGTTTCACACCACATTTTTTTTTTTTTTTTTTTTTTTTTTTGAAAATATGTTCACATTTCTTCAAAATTAAAGTATGCTATTAAATATTTCAAAAGTAGGTTTTTATAAACGTGCGTATTATCTGTAGTTATTTTATATGGCCGAGAAAAATGATTTAGAATTACTGCGTCACTTATAAAACATTTCGTTTTTATTCTGTTGAAAATCATCAATGATAAATATAGAAGTAAATAGATAAATGCGATTACTTCAACATTTTTTTTATATTTCACCAACTTAAGAAGCTCGTTGATGTTAATAAGTGTATTGCATATGGTACATAATGCTTTACTCTTTATAATTACTTTCTTCTATATATATATGAAAATAATATATTGTATTTGTGAAAATATTTGATTTCGACGTTTTGTGGATTCCAGAATATGATTTGACCATTTTTGGAAAATGTCTGTTTTTGTATGTCTGTCTGTCTATGTGTGTTTTAGCAAAATTTTGTGGACGCTGTTTCACACGAACCAATGGACGGAATATAAGTTTACCTTTGGTTATATCTTGAGGATCCATCACACATCGGTAAAATCAACCAAATCCCATGTTATTCTATCGGAAAATTTGTTTATAGAATTACTCATTGCCTAATGTATTTATTTATTTATTTATTTTATTCCGTTTTCACATTTTGAAAACGGATTAAATTAGTACTCGTTTTCTAAAAATTGATTTTTTAAAATGTCAATATTACATTTTCAGTTTGAAAATGCGAAAAATTAACTATGTGCGTTTTTCTCACTTTTTAGCTACAAAATAATAATATTCTAAAATTAAAAAAAAAAAAATCTGGAGTGACTCCACTCGACTTTCCGAACATTGAGTAACTAACAGTTTTGTAGATAAAATAAAGAAAGAGGAATTGCTAAACAAACAAAAGAGAGAAAACCATAATAGAGTGTTTTTTTCTCCATATATCACACGAGGTTTTATTTAACGCTACTGAACTTTGAGCCCTTAGATCATAATGATAAAGAATTTTTCGTTTTGTCCCTGTAAAAATCTATAGATGCTAGATTCACCAAAATGCTTATAGTTAGTGCAACAGTGATTTATAATATTCATACAAATTTTCAGCTCAATTGAATAAGGCGTTTAGATGCTATCGCACTTTTAAAAATTTGGTCTCATAGGCCATAATGATAAAGAATTTTTCTTTGTGTCCCTGTAAAAAAACTGCAGTGCTAGATTCACCAAAATCTATACAGTTGGTGCAAATGCGACCTATAACATGTGTACAATTTTTTTGCTCAGATTAATAAGGCGTTTAGACGCTATCACACTTTTAAAAATTTGGCCCCATTGGCCTTAATGATAAAGAATTTTTCTTTGTGTCCCTGTAAAAAAACTATAAGTGCTAGATTCTCCAAAATCTATACAGATTGAGTATCTGTGACCTATAATATGGGTATAAAATTTTTGCTCAATTGAATAAGGCGTTTAGATGCTATCGCACTTTTAAGATTTTGGTCCCATAGGCCATAATGATAAAGAATTTTTCTTTGTGTCCCTGTAAAAAAACTATAAGTGCTAGATTCACCAAAATCTATAGGGTTCGTACTATGGTGACTTACAATATACGTACCAACTTTCAGGTTAATCGAACAAAGCCGTTAGACGCTAGCGTGTTCACAAACATACACACATACACACATACACACATACACACACACATACATACATCATCGTAAAAATAGTGAAAACGGACTCAGGGGACCTCAAAACGTATAGAAACATCAAAATCTCGAATTCGGATTTTTGACATGATTACAATACTTTCCTCACTATAGTGTTCGGAAAGTAAAAATTAGTTTTTGGAAAATGAGTATTAATTTAACAGCTGTAAATTTTCGGAATGTGAAAACGGAATTTCAAAATAACACATTTGATAATAAATTATTCGATAAACAAATTTTGCCACAGAATAACATTGGATTTGGTGACTGGAGAGGCGGAAATTGTAAGAGGGAGTATGAAGCCTGAAGTTCCTGTTCATTAGCTTTTGGTGCATATCACTCAACAGGTACACTGTTATAAATTTTGTGTTAGTTTCAACCAAAACTTGGTACTGATGTAGCTTCAACCACCCGATGGTTTAACTTTTTACCATGATTTGGTAATTGTATGTTGAACCAAATATTGGTAAGTTTTAAATTTTAAAAAAAGTTCAAAATTCGACCGATACGGGAATCGAACTGAAGACCTTTTTCTTTCACGTAAAACCCACTGGCACTGTGCCACGCTTTCTTGCCCGTTAATTCTGTTACGTTGATTTTGATAAAAGGAGCTAAATTTTCTAGAATCTTATCTTGGCCCACGGGTGAGTTGTTGTACAAAATTTGCACTTTACCCTATGTTTCCGACCACGCTCTTTAATTTAAGCTCGGTTTGTATTCAATGGAAATTTTACTGATTCATACTTCCCTTGTGAGTAAATTTGGTGCAACTTAAATTCAATCGCAAGAAGTAGAAAAGTAAAAAGTGAGGTTAAACCATATTATGGTATTGCTTATAACTTTACTACATATATAGTCATTCAAGTTTGAACTGAAATGTTTAACAGTGTAGCACTGTCGTACAGTTTTTTTTTTTATTAATTTATTTATTTATTTATTTATTTATTATTATTATTATTAAATCTCTAATTTGTCTCTAATTAGTTTCGTATAAATATACACTATAAGCATTATTTTTCACCGAACATTATGAAATAAGAAAATATTTTATTTATAATATTAAAAGTGAACCAGCATATAGACCTTCTAACTATGCCAGTTTATCCGTAATGGTATTAAGCCCCGTCTTTTTTTCACACCAGAATAGTTGTAGAGCAATAGTCTTCTTATTTAATCATGAGAACATATTACTGAATATTACTTTTTATATTATAGCTTTTAAACTTCTAACAAAAGAAAACAAAAAATGAAAAATTTCTTTAGAGATATTGAATAAGATTGTACTGTAGGATACAAAATTAGTTTTTTATCGACAGTTAGTGTTATACTTTTCTAAGATGAAAATCACTCACCATGGAAACTAATTTCGATAAATACTAATTTTAATAAGTAATATGTGCTTTGATAATTTGTACAGAAAAATATAGAAGAAAATTTTGTGATAATCACAACGTACTAGTAACTTATCTTGTTTTTATCTCTCTTGAAAGGCGTTACATTTTAATAACTATCTAAAAATATTTAATAACAGTAACATTGTTATTATTTCATTCTATAAAAATGGTACTAAAGTTTATTTATGTACAAGATCTATAGTGCCTTCAAATGCGTATTACACTCAGAGAGCTCGTAAATCTATTTTCACTTCTTCCCCAAATCCCTAACATTCCATTTTACGTGATCCTGGTCTTTTATTGAACCCCATCACGGTTCAAAATTTTTTTCCATTATCTTTGAGAGTTTCCCATCAGTTAATTTTACGGTCTCTAAATAAAAACTGTTCGGGGAAAACTCTAAAAAAGTGTTTCCCGAATTTATAGCATCAGAAACTATAAAATAGTTCATTGCTTTGGCTATTTTATTTATTTTTTTATTTATTTATTTATTTTTTTCTTTCTATCCACTGATCATTTTCCATCAGAGAGTAGGATTCATTTTGTAGAAAATTTGTGAAATGTGTTAGAAGGGATTTTTTTTTTTTTTTTTTTTCCCTCTTTTCAGGAAAAGTAACTGAAGAACACGGCAAAAAAAGTAACATTTTTTCCAGATTTAATTACGTATTTTATGTACGTTGTATAGCATTTTGCTTGCAGTATTGTTTTATATTTTTCTTTCATATTGATTTTGGATGAATATAGAAATATTATATAATTAAATCATTAGTGTTCACTATGTATTTTCTTTTAAAAATTGTTAAACTAATTTCAAAAATTACTATATTAGACACATAGCTGACCATAAATATGTAAAGAGGAAAAAGAAATTTAAGATTAATTTTCGAGAAACTTTTGATTTGAAATATACCCAGTTAAATTCAAATAATAATTAATTAAATGAATAAATATCTTAAGTAAACCCTATACATTTCCAAAACTCGCAATAGTTGTGTCAGGTCAAAATGGTAGCTCGGCCTATTTCATCAGGTGAAAAATTTAGATTAGCATACATAATCAAAGCATCAAGCTGTACTCGCGCCTACTATGAAATTTAAAGTGACTTCTGCGTATAACTTATATATATAATTTGTTAAATTTCGGTGTAGTGCTACTATTTACCGTACAAAGAAATGACAAAGGTTTAAAAATAGATTAAAACTAGGATAAAATATTGAAAAATTCTTATTAAAAAAGGTTAAATGTTTTGTTTCAGTGCGAAACCAATAAAGTTTGAAGGGCGTATATCTTTTTGTAAACTAAATTTATCGATTTAGTCTACGTTAATTAAAATACAGTCAAACCTCGTTAACGTGAACACACTTAACATGAATTATTCTTGACATGAACTGCTTTTTCAATCCCTGTCAAAATGAAGATTAGTTATATGAAAATAGCATGAATTACTGGTAACATGAACTTTTTTTTTTTTTTTTTTTTTTTTTCTGTCCCCTTGAGATTCATGTTAACGTGGTTCAACTGTAGTAACAATAAGTAGAAGATTATGTGTCTGTAGATGTTCTGCTTTAAAATTAGATGAGCATGCTCTTAAAATAAAAGAATGAAAATAACTCAACTTGAGTGAGTTTTTATTCATTTGCGTATGAAACGCGCCTTCTCATCTTGAGTTAAATTTAGTAAATTGAATGAGTTAAAATGTTATAAACTCAAACTTGAGTTATTTATTGTATTTGAGTAATTTACTTATTTTATTAATGATTTTAATACAAGTTATTTTAATAAACTGGTTCACTTTACAATGGTGTTGTCCGTTGCGCTTGCGTGCTACTGAAGAAATGCGTTGCAGCGAGAGTGATGTTGCCACTTACAAGTGATTGAATGAGCAGAAATAACTCAAGTATCGATAAATATCGATAATTCAAGTTTACTTATTTTATTAATGATTTTAATACAAGTTATTTTAATAAACTGGTTCACTTTACAATGGTGTTGTCCGTTGCACTTGCGTGCTACTGAAGAAATGCGTTGCAGCAATAGTGCTGTTGCCACTTACAAGTGATTGAATGAGCAGAAATAACTCAAGTATCGATAAATATCGATAATTCAAGTTTACTTATTTTATTAATGATTTTAATACAAGTTATTTTAATAAACTGGTTCACTTTACAATGGTGTTGTCCGTTGCGCTTGCGTATACTGCTGAAGAAATGCGTTGCAGCGAGATTGATGTTGCCACTTACAAGTGATTGAATGAGCAGAAATAACTCAAATCGATAAATATCGATAATTCAAGTTTGCTTAAATAAAAAGATACTAATTAGCTCAAAGACTTGCATTTTTAACTCAAGTCGGTTAAAATAATAATAATAATAACTCCTACTTGATATTGTGAATTAACTCATTTATTTTAGGAGAGCATTTTGCAGTATATAGAAAAAATAAATTACTAAATGATTGCTTAAATCCAATTGTATAAAGTATTTGAAAATTAAATAATAAAGCCAGTCTTAGAACATAAGTAAATAATAAAGCCAATTTAGCAAAAGTATACATTACATATTTACTCTTCTTTTCAAAATTGATGGTGTGCATTTAATTTTAAAACCATGAAATTTATCAAAAATGTTCGTTAAAAAAAAGTTTTATAGTATAACTCGTTAGTCATATAGTTTAAAGGCCGGGATAATAAATACATATTTTTAGTAACACTGTAAAAAAAAATTTCGGCATTTTACAACAAAAGTTGCTGGCACCGCGGCTGCCAGCACAGTTGCTGTAAAATTCACAAGTTGCTGTCTTTTATGGTGCTGTAAAATTAACTGCACTTTGCTGTAAAATTCACAAGTTGCTGTCATTTATGGTGCTGTAAAATTAACTGCACTTTGCTGTAAAATTCACAAATTTCTGTCTTTTTTGGTGCTGTAAAATTAACTGCACTCTGCTGTAAAATTTACAAATTGCTGTCTTTTTTGGTGCTGTAAAATTAACTGCACTTTGCTGTAAAATTGACAAGTTGCTGTCTTTTATGGTGCTGTAAAATTAACTACACTTTGCTGTAAAATTTCCAAGTTGCTGTTTTTAACGGTGCTGTGTAATTTACTGCAATTTGCTGTATATTTTACAATATGCTGTTTTTAACAGTGATGTGAAATTTACTGCACTTTTCTGTTAATTTTAAAAGTTGGTGTTTTTAATAGTGATGTGAAATTTACTGCACTTTGCTGTAAACTTCATCAGATGCTGTTATTAATAGTATATTTTATTTAAAAGTTTGTATTTACATTTAATATTTATAAATTTCGTTTGTTCAATAAAATATGTATTCAGCCAACAATTCTCATGGTTTTTGATAGACTGTTTTTACAGATTTGAAATCTTTAAATAGCGTTTTCTCAGTTTACATTTTTTCATGAATTTATGATCTTCAAAATCTAAGACTTCCAAAGATATTTAAGAATATACTTAATGTATATGGATGTTTAATAGAACTTAAAAGAATTGGGGATCAATTTTTGCAGTATCTTTAAAAGAAAAATTAAGAAAAATCACCTCCCCCCCCCCTCCCTTTCTTCTCAAATTTTACCAAGCACTTTTTAAGCTTTTTTTTTTAAACTAATGAATAAATTTCAAAACCCATACGTAATTCTTTTTAAATTGTTTCCCTTAAACATGCAAAAAAGTTGCCAGTTCGTTCCTAAATATCTCAAAAAGTTTTAGATGTTTGAAGATTTTAAGATTATTAATTCATGAAAAATTGCAGACTGAGAAAACATAATTTATAGATTTCAATTCTGCAAAAAAAAAAAAAAAAAAAAAAAATTAAAACCACAAGAATTGGTTCCGGAACATATATTTTATTAGACAAACCTAATATAGTCCAGTATAAAAACATTAAGTGGAAATATAGGCTATTGTATAAAACTTACTTCAATAATAATTATAGAACTTTGGATAAACACCATAAAATGCAATAAACTCGCAACAGTTTTTTGGGTCGAAAGAACTCACGATCCTTCGTCAGACGTACAAAGTAGGCACGAGTGCTGCATTCAATAATGCCGTCAAAGGGGCCATGTCATCTTAATTCAGTTGCTGCTTCAGATTCTGAGCATTTGCTGAGAATTGTACAAGATTTCATTTTTTATAATTCTGAAAAATTCACTACATTTTGTAGCAAAGTTTACAGGATGGTGTTCTTATCGGAGCTATAAATTTCACAACACTGTTGTAAAAAAAAAAAAAAAAAAAAAAAATACACACGAAAAGATCGGTTTCTTTCTTTTTCATCTTTCTCTCCACGTCTCTCTCTCTCTCTCTCTCTTTTTTTTTCTTCTATAAAGTCATGTTAAGCCTGAAATAAAGCTTTAGAAAAGTATAACTGAAGACATAGACTAATAATTTAAACTATTTTTGGAATGTAGTATTTTCCACTTTTCCTCACTCAATAGAGAGTTAAACCTGTTGATTTTGTATTATGGTTTAAAGATTAAAGAAGCATTTTAGCTTGGTTCGTCAAATTTTAGGTACTCTGATTAAAATATCTTCAAAATTTAATGCCATGGATAATTTTTGAAAAATATTTTTTTAAATATAATATTTATTTTCTTATTGTATTTGTAACTTAATTTTTTGTTTGACAATAATAATAATAATAATAAATAATAATTCTTCTTCTTATTATTATTATTATTGCTTGGACGTGCTTGCTTTTCATGTTTATTGTTACTTCATGTTTATTGTTACAGATTTAAATTCTGAAACAACTATAATAAATTTTTAATACTGCTTCCGATTTTTTGTTCAACTTTTTGCATGGTTGCTGCATCCTTTCTATAATTAATTGTTCAATGTCTTTTTTTTTTTTTTTAAATGCAGGGTTTGACACAGTTACTTTTTAAGTACAATGTTTAATTTAATTTTTTTTTTTCATTAAAAAAAAAAAAAAAAAAAAAAATTGCAATGATTTTTATCATTGCAACAGCAGTTATCTCTGGTCGAATATTACAGACATTACTTTATAAAAATAGTGTTATTGAAGAAGTGATAGTGGCGATCCCTGTCTTATATTTAATTGCAGAGATCACAAAATATTTTTTATTTTTATTTATTTATTCATTTATTCTGTTTATGACGAAGTCATGAAAAGAATAAAGTATTTTCGCGCAGATGCCCTAACAATACACCCCCAGTACATCTTTGTGATGTCTCTAGGGAATGTTCTTTATTTCTCAAGATATCTCAAGGATGTCCTGGGAAGAACACCAGGGGAACTGCAGTGTAGGTGCGCCATCAAAATTATAAAGATCAGAATAGGGAAAAGATGTTTGGTTCTCTATGAAAACATGATTCTGCTAGGAGTAATTTACGTTATGTTTTTCCAATGTGAATATTAGATATGTTAGGTCTACCGGAAAGTTTTGCATTTTTTAATTAAAATACTTACATCGGAAAGTTATCTTGGATAACATTTAAGGTATTCTTGTGTAACTCTCAAGATGATAATTGTTAAATAAAAATTTTCATTTTATTAATTCAAAAGGACAGAACTTTCCAGTAAACCTAACATTTTAATGACAAATTTTCTAGATGACACATTTGTTATTCCTAATCACAAAATTGATGCCAATTATTCCGAATGGATATAATTGTCGTTACACTGACAGGAATCCTACCTATTTAATTATTCCTTGTTTATTACCCTTTGATCATTTTCCAATTTCTAGAAAATTCTACCCAGTGTTGCCAGATTGAGGACTTTTTTTATTCAACTATCACCAATAATTTTGAGAAATGATATTTTATATAAATAATAGATGATTTATCTTCGAAGCGATTAGGTAACCGTTACAATTAAAATTTAGTGGTAGCAATTGAATAAAAAAAAAAGCCCCCAAACTTGTAACACTGATTCTATCTCACAAAATTCTATAAAATTACCATTTTAATTCTTTCTAAAATATATCATTTAAACTTTATTATTCCCAATCTAAAATACAATTAAGTATTACTGTAGTTATGAATGTCATTTTTTTACAGTGTCACACTTGGTCACCTAAAAAATTTATCCGTTTCTGTAAGTGAATAGTTAAATGTTATTCTTTTGGAATGCCTTAATGCTGCTAATTTACTCTCTTTTTATTATCATTTAAGAACATAGCAGTAATTTTCACTTTTTCACTCCTGAGCATAGCAGGATGAGTAAACTTAGAATCAGATATATGTTCTATTAAGGATCCAAATGATACAACTCTGGGGGGAAAAAAATAATAATAATATTTTGTATAGAATATGATATGATTAACTTTCTGATTTACAGGGCTACACTAAAATATTCAGAGAGATCAAAAGCTGTAATTATAATCTAATGACTGCATTTTCTTTTGCGTTAAGTCTTTTTAAAACTTTCCAAAATGCGTAAAAGTAATTTTAAAATCAATTAGTCTATCTGTATATTTTTCAGTCATTCTGTCTGTTGTGTGATAATGTAGGCAAAGAATATTAAAAGTTATTCGATACGACAATTACGTACAGTTGGAAAGTGTTACTAATCAATGCGTACTGCATTATTTTTCTTTCTTGTTTTTTATTTTTTTTTCTTCAATATATTTACTATACATACTGTATAGTTATCAACTCTTCTGCTATTCCCGAAAGATTACTCTCCATATGAATATGTACAGTCATAAAATAATAATAATAATTTCCTTCCCCGACTAATTTCGCCGAAAATTAACATAGAAACCGGCAGTTGATGCCTAACGATTGGTAATAACATCTAGTATTTTATTCAATTGCTAAATTTTGTTTAGGGTGTCATGCACATATTAAAACTTGTACAAGCTTCTTCTTCTTCCTTTTTTTTTTTTTTTTTTTTTTTTAATTTCCCGAATTGTAACACCCATTTTTGAGTACGTATTCGAACTTCTGAGGTCAAGGCGATTCGAAAAAAGGTATATTTTATATTCTTTATATCAAGTTTTCATCGAGCAACAAGCAAAAATTTATCAAGGGTAAATCTCTATATTTAAAAAAAATAAAATTCAGATATCACACAGAAAAGTATTGTATCCATTCAGATAATAATCGGAAAATAAATATAACAATTTTAAATATAAAATAATGTAAAGTAATGCTAATTAAGAAATGATGTGTACGTCTAAACTTACTTCAATAACTATTATAATCATGAGCAAGCCAAGTAGTATATGACACAAAAGATAACGAGTGACAGCCCGCTAAGAGCAATAAAAATTGAAATATCACTATATTCGAAAAATAATAATAGGAATGAACTGTAACCCATATTTTTAATGATGCCCATTCTATTCGTGCAAAAATTAAGGCAGGTCGTAACTCATAATTTTTTGAAATATGATTTTATTAATTATTTTCATAATTCAAAAAAAATTTTTAATCAAAAATATGCATGGAATATATTTGGATTAATTCATAATAACGTTAAAAAAAAAAAAAAAAAAAGAAAGAAAGAAATTTTAATCTATTAATTTTTTGGGAAGACATGAATTAATGTTTATTGCATTCATTTAACATTAGCATCTCCATATTTTAACGAATTATAACTCTGAGAAAAATTGATAGAAACATATAAACTATGTCATTTTCTGAGTTGATTTGTACCAAGTAATCCAAAAAGCTCGTCGAAATTGGGGGGTTGCCTTTGAAAAAAAATGAAGTTGATGCCAGTTTTAATATGTAGACACCCCTTAAGCAAAATCTAACTAAACCGTTCTAAACTAGATCTTATTACTAATTGATTGGCCCCAGCCGCAAGTCTCTACACTAATTTACGGCGAAATTAGTCGGGAAAGGAGGGGGGTGATGGCTTTTTTTTATGATTGTACATACAGTGCTGCCCGAATGAATAAAATAGATTTCCAATGCGGCCCACTAAGTGTTTTGGGTTGGACAGGTCTGATCTAGAGAGTTTTAAACGAAAATTACTCCTACATTCAGATAATCTGAACAACACTTTTGAAATAATATACCGCAATTGGAATACAAATACCTTTCTATCTCAGGAAATATGAACATTTTTTATGAAAAACGCTTCCATTGTGCATGCGCGAAAGATAGAAAAATTTTTATTACACAGGGTTGAATGCTAGATATATTGGGCAACTTTGTCAAAAGTTCATTTATAAACAGAGTAAAAATTTAACAAAAAGAACTAGCTAGATTTTAGATATTTTTCTAGAGTTGAAATTTAACAAAGGGTTTTCCCCGTCTTGTGCAATTAATTTGAAGATCCAGTTATTTCAACCACTCTCCAAAAGTACTCTTTTGTGAAAAAATTTTTATAAGCCTGTAGACCTAACTTATTTTTGTTTATTTACTAAGATTTGCGAAATCATAAGGGGTTTTTCCCACGAAAAAGAACTTTTACAAAGAGATGGAAATAATTGAATCTTCAAATTAATCATGCGCCGTGTAAAAAAAGTCCTTATCAAATTTCAACTCAAAAAAAAAAAAAAAACTAAAATCTAACTCGTTCTTTTGCCGACAATTTTCTTACTTTTTACTCTATTCAAATGAACTTTTGATAAAAGTTGTCCAAATATCTAGCTTTCAGCCTACGTATTTTTTTTTTTTTTTAATCTTTCGCATGCGCAGTGAAAACGTTTTTCATAAAAAGACTCACATTTAATGAGACGTTTAAAATATTTGTATTTCAATTGCAGCATATTGTTTCAAAAGTTTTTATTTTATTTTATTTTATTTTTTATTTATTTTTATTTTTATTTTTGAGTAAATAAATGCTTATATCTCCGTTATTTAACTTGCTATCGTCACACAAATTCATCCACAAATTGTAATTGGTTTAAAATAAAACATCCTAAAGTTACAGATCATTTCTTTAAATTTAATAATACAGGGAGATCACAAACATTATAGATTTTGCTCAATTTGTTCCTGCTTTTAAATGTTGTCTTAAACCAACCTTCACAGAAAAACATGAGGAAAATACACTTCTTTAAACACCCAATGTTTGAAAACATTATATTGAGAGAAAAGTTTTTAAATTGAAAAACTGATCGTTTGCAAATCTTGTTAAACTTTTGAGCAATAACGTATCAAGCTTTCAACCCGCGTAATTAAAAAAATCTACTTTTAGCCCATGCATAGTAAGGAAAAAAAAAAAAAAAAAAACTTCAAATAGTCAAATCGTAGCGAATACTACCCATGTTAATTTTGTGTTTTGGAGTACTATTTCTTCAAGTTTTGTAACAATGTTTTGAGATGCATTCTTGTTATAAACAAAATATTTGCCAAAAATAATTTAATGCTTTTTGAAAAAAAGTTATATCTTCCTTAATAATAGTACGATTTAAAAAAAAAAAAAAATGCAAATATTGTACATTGTACATATAGAGTGCAATAATGTGTTAAAGTTACAAGTTATTTGTAGATATTTATAATATAAGGTGATGAAGAATGTTTATGCTTTTCTTCAGTTTATAGTTTGTCCCCTAATTCCATTCGTGACAAACTTGACAGTATAAAATGTAGTTTATAAATGTTCTTTGGCATGTTTGGAGTTTAATGCCACTTCATCCAGTATTTTTATTTATTTATTTTTGAAAATCGAAAAAAATGTCAAAATTACAAGTATTTCTAATACTTTTTTCACCCACTGTACATAATGAACCCTTTAAAACAAAAGGACTCATACGAAGAAAACAAAGTATCCAAATTCAACATAAAAGTAAGAAATTATTCTTACACCAATTGCATCTAAAAATGTTTTATTTAAAGCAAGAAAATTTATAAAGAAAAATTAACGTGAAATTTTTTTTAGGCCGTATATGTACAGGTTCCTTCAAAGAAATTTCCAAAACACTTGTCAATGAAGAAGTCTTGTACCTTAATCTTAAAAAGTAAAAATATAAATAAATAAATAAATAAATAATGAAAATAATGCTTTGATACATAACAATAATATATATATATATATATATATATATATATATATATATTTTTTTTTTAAGAATATAATTATTACATTTAATCCTATCAGGATTATAAGAGTCATCTACTTGTCCCAATTGACTATTATAGCGTTACAGGTTAATAATGCAAATAATTTCTGATATAGGCTGTTATGTTATTGAGAAACAAGGAAGTTCAACCTTAAAAAAAAAAAAAAAAAAACGAAATACGTGATAATTTTACAACCTATGTTTGAAGTACTGAATAATTTCGTCGTTAGATGTCAAAATTTATGTTTAAAAATGTAAATAATTTCCAAAGTTTACAATTATTTCTCCAATCTCATCTATAAAATTCGCAATTTTTCGAAGTTGTTTCCCGAAATATGCATCAATTCTGCAACCTATTAAAAAAATGTACAAGCATTTCACTCTTCTTTGTTAAAATTTACGTTTAATTGCAATTAATTACTGAAGCAAATTTTTTTTTGTTGTTAATCAATAAAATTCGCACATTTCCCCAACTTTTGTATCAGTTCGTACTATTTATATTTACAGCTTTAGATGGTAACTACTTTACTGAAACCGCTATTATTTTTAAAGCTAAGAGATTAACGGTGAGAGAAGCTCGATCTCGTATAGTTGTTGTTGTTGATAATACATATAATGTAATATGTATAATATTGATGTAATATATATAACAAAAATGAGATTTCCTAACACTAATTACCATATCAATTAATTTGGAATATATATATATAATAAATATTTCTGTAATAGAAACAAGGGTAGTTAAAAAAGAAAAAAAAATGTCGAATGTTATCCGTGATGCATGTTAAAATTCTTATAAAGAAATAATTGATTTCATAATTAATATAACGATAGATATATTTCCAGTGTTATATGAGATAGGAGCAAAAAGTACTTGCTTATAAAGCAAAATAGAAAACTAATGCCGTTAGAAGTTGAAAGATTGTTTTGTAAAATTTCTAAATTTAAAATCAGGATTTTACTTTAATATTACAGTTTCATTAATGCTTGACAGTTTTGTTTTCAAATAAAATAAATTTGCACAGAAATTATTATATTTGTGTTGGAAGTAGCAAATGCTTATCTACTCAATTTAAAATAAATAAAAAGAATCCTCAATTTATATCTAGCTAGATATACTTTAACGAATTTGTCCTAAAAGTCTGTAGACTAGACTACTAGGTTCAAACATAGTTCATATCCATCAACCTAGTCCTGTAAAATGTTCTCTGTGATTGCCCCCGAAACTCACAGAAAAACCTCCATGGAATGCACTCCTCCAAGGACCTGGGTCTCAAAGGCAGACAAACAGGTTAGATTCTGCCATTATTCCTGATACGTTTAAATCAGTGCACGGATAGACGCAGAATAAATTATTAGAAATTTTTATTAGATTTATTAGATTACACAGGCCTACAAAAATGAAGTTGACAAAATTTGATTCGATGATTTCAGCTGATCTTTGTTTTTTGATATGATGAAACCGAAAATGCAGCCCATTTTTCTCTATCACGAAAAGATTTTTGTCAATACAGGGTGTTTACCAACACAATTTCTTACATATACCATCATAAAAACAGGTTGGTTGGTTGGTTGATATGTTTTTAAGTTGCACTAGTGCTTCGCAGTTACAACAATAGGTATCTATGATTAATTAATAATAGAAACATACTATAAAACTTACCATATAATTATATTGGTAGAAGAGTAATAGAAGAAATTGTATAGGCAGGCACCCTGTATTGACAAAAATCTATACGTGATAGAGAAAAACTGGCTTCATTTTCGGTTTCAACGCACCAAAAACATACAGATCAGCCAAAATTATTAAATCAAAATTTTACATGTCGACCTGTGTTATCATTTATACCCAGATTCATTTTTTTTTTTTTTTTTTTTTTTTTAGAAAAATGAAATATTTCATAAAAATTATAGTAGTTATATAAATTTATCGCACTAAGGCTATTATGAAACGTAAAATCGTTATTTTTTGGCATGTTAGAAAAAATCTTTCATTCGTAATCAGAAGAATAGGCAGGTATCTTATTCATTCACTAAAAATATCACTGTTTTTATTTAAATGTAAAAACAAATGATTTTTGACAATAGTGTATCAAAATGATTAAATTTTCATTTTTTTTTTTTGTGTGTGTGTGTGTGTGTGTGTGCCGAAATATGTTATATTCTTGATTTACAAAATTTATGTTTAATTACAGCTAATTACTCGAACACGTATTTATTTTTATCATCCATTGCTAAAATATGGAATTATATCTGTGTTTAAGCGTCAAAAATCGAACTGTTTTGCTGATTCCAAAAAAATTAAATATTTACCAATAAATCCGCATATTTCAGAATTAAGGTGTATGCTTACTAAAATATGCCATTAGATTTTTATTAACTAACGCTTAATACAAGGAAATGCTATTTATTTATGGGTATTGTATTATATTGAGGGAAAAAAGAATAAATAAGTTAACAAACAAATAAAGAAAGAAAGAAAAGGAAAAGAAAGGAAATAGTATTTAAAGTCCTTATTATCATTATTAATATCTTAAAACGTGAAAAAAATTAAAAAGTAGTACTCTGTAAGCCGAGTTTATATATATATTTATATTAAACGCGCAATAAAATGCATTAAATCTAATGATAGACAGTTATTTTACACTTGGAAATAATTTATAGCAGTCTTATCAATACTATGTGCAATAGATTAAAACCATCTGTGTCTGTGGTTAGTGGTTATCGTCAAATGCCCTGGATAGAAAAACTTCTGCGCTCGAGGCAATAAATGATATAATTGTTTAGGTTGGGACGTTGGGAGTGGATGACCTTTTTTAACCTTTCGTACAGTATTTGCTGATCTTACATTCGCAAATTTTTATTTTTGTTTTTCTGTCGTAACAATTACTCTGTTTAATATTTAATATCAAATTAATACTGTTTCATTTAAACAATATATAAATATCTACGTCTTAACCCCCCCCCCCCCCCGAGAAGCCTGTTCGCTCCCCTTAAAATTCTGATCGTAACAAAATTGCGTGATTTTACACTCAAAGAATTCATTAATAGCATTACTATTTTTATAGTTCCAATCTTTAATTTAAAATTTTACGAATCTACCTTCACCGCTTTCCCTACTTCGCTGTAATAATTTTAGCTCTTCGAAAGTATGTGTCCACATTTATGTACTTCACTCCACAAAAAAAAGAAAAAAAAAAAAAAAAAAAAAAACTCTGTTGCACGGATTTTCTAAGCTTAACACTTAATGTCGAAAGAAAATCAATTTTATGAAGACATCTCAGTATATATATATATATATATATATATATATATATATATATATATATATATATATTTTTTTTTTTTTTCAAAAAGAATTTTTATGAAAAATAATAATAATAAATTTGTTTTAAACCAATTATTCGTTTTAAGAGTATTGACCAGTTCTTTTGAAATATATCCATACTGAAAAATTACATACTTCCTGGAGAAGGGAGCAATTATTCTCTCGAAAGGAGGGGGGATATGCCCATACACAAATAACTTTTCCTTGCTGATTATCACAATCATATATATGTATATATATACATAATACATTGAAAAATAAAAATAATTCTCATTATGTACATTTATACGAAATTTTGCCCTACACTGCCGCATTAAAAAAAAAAAAAAAAATAGTATGACAGCGAAACCTGTTGAGTGAATGATCACTAAATGTAATCAAAACTAAGCTAAGTCAAGGTCCAACTAAATATGATGTTTGGTTAAATTTTGTTCATTCGTTCGTAAGGTATGGTGTATATAAAATTTTTGATACACATTGACACACATGCACACTCATACATAAAGAGAGAGATTTTCTAGACGTGGTCTAATCGTGTTCAGAACGACTGAAAACGTGTAAATCCATCGAAAACCAGAAGATCGAAAATTTTCAAGAATTCAGTAAGAAGAAGAAGAAAAAAAGATAGTTTTCTTTTGATTAAAATATTCCAAAAGGGTAATAAATAAATGAATAAGTGTAAAAATAGCTCAGCCTTTTTCTTAAAATATAAAATTACGTTCATTGGCAACGGTTACTTATATAAACCTTTTAAAATTTGTTTTACATTTTTCTACTTGGTGCCAAAAGAAAAAAAGATAAATCGTTTTCAATTGCTGTATTTTACTGAAAGAAATAGATTTCTCGTCCTAATGCTTTTCTTTATAATAGAAATTCAGAGCTCAAAATCTCCACCGTTTTCATCCACATTTTCCATCACTAAATTTAACCCTTTCATTCTCCGTGATATCAATTGGAATCATAACAATTCAGATTTTCTTTCTTTCCATCCAACACTCACGCTGATTCAGAATAAACAATATTAAAATTTCTATACATTTTCCCACCGAAAATATATATATTTTAGATGAGTTCACTATCCTTGTTGATAAATGAAAGTATATTTTTCTCTATTCCGATAATAATATTGGAATCAGTTTCCTGTTTTTAGGCAATTTAAGTAAATTAACTGTTTGAAATATTCTTTATTTTAATTTTTATAATTTGTATTTCTTCCAAAATTTTGATATTTTTATTCATTGAAAAGTTACCACTTAAAATCATAAGTGGTATCAGTGGTTATATTAAACATAAACAAACACATTTCTAGTTGCTATGTTATCTATATAAATTCATACTCTGCTATTACTCCTATTATATATATATATATATATATTACCTTTGAAATAAATTTATCACTAAATATAAGATTTATTGTGTTATGGATGGAAAAAGTTGATAATGAACGGGTTAAATACAATTTTTATCATAAAATAAGTCAAAAAATGATTGATACTGAATAATAGTTGGAAAATGTCCTTAAAAAAGGTGGTATTTCGAGCTATACAGAAATTAAAAATTCAAAGAAGCATTAAATGTAAGACAATATAAAATAGCACATAAATTTAATATAAAATCCAGCTTCAAAATAAGTATATCTGTTCGATGGCAGATATCAATTTTGAAAATTAATTAATTAAATTACAATAAATAAATAAAAATTAGAGAAAACTATTCTGAGATTCAAAATACCATATTATCTCATATATTTCCCTTTTTAATAGAATTCCTCGCTATGTCATCATTCGGGAGTTTTCTCAAGGATCGCAAACGATTTGTTTGCAAAAGGGGTTATTAAGAAATAAAACAATTTTCATTTTACTTTAATTAAATTATCTGAAATTTGTTATTTAAACTGGAATTAATATTCTTAAAATGAAAGAAAATATAAAATTTTGAATTATTTTCATTTTAAATGACTCAAAAATTTTCAAACTAAGATCTAATGGATCTCTGCGCAAATTAATATATTTGAAAGTAATTCATTTTAATTAATCAACACAAAATATTAATATTGTAAAAATTAACAACAAACCTTTTCCATGGACCATTCTATGCTTGCCTCATCGACAGTTAAGACAGAAAATATCTACTACAAAGAGACAGGACAGATGTTATGTTCCTGGGCAGATGTTTTAGTCTAAAGTCCAAAGGAAGTTCCGTTGCTATTTGGTTACGAGAGGAAGAAATAAATTTTTACAAGATTTTCTGCTGTATTTTTATTTGAAAGAACAGGTGCTTGAAAAACTACAGCAGAAAGTGCAGGAAAAATTACAACATTTTTTTACAGTGAAAATATAAATAAAAAAAAAATCACAAAATTTAAATTCAAAACTAGAACATTCCTATATTCTAGTGTTGGTGTTGGAGTCAGAGCCAACTGACTGCGTTCGGATCCGAGATCTATGTAGTACCTATACCCTTCATAAGGGTGTTTCTAATGGATCCTAGCCCATTTTCACACGACTTTTGAAGAAAAACCACTGAAAACTTAGAACGGCTAGATCGTCGAGCTCGAGTAAGACCCGGCATTAAAGTCCTGCGACCCACGTTTCGGGTTCGGGTCGGGTCAACTACATTTTTTTCTCTTGCGGGTTGGGTTCGGGTCGAGTTGACTGATTTAGTTTTTGTGCGGGTCGGGTTTGGGTCGAGTTTAGTTTTCAACGAATCGGGTCGACTTGAAAACATCTTTCAAAAGAATTTTATCTTAATAAAGCAAAAATTTATTTTCTCTATACACCCAAGATGAATATACGCTTACCCAAATTATCATAGTAAAATAAACATCCATATCTGACTAAAGCAATGAAAAAAGAAAAAAAGAAAGAAAAGAAAGAAAAATTACAATTAAAATGTAAATTTTGTGACAGTTAATTTTTTTTTAATTTTGTGACAGTTAAAATTTACTTTAATTTATAAATTAAAAACGTTTTTCATGATTTTTTGATGAATTATTAATTTTCATTTAGATTCGGGTTTCGGGTCGGGTTCGGGTTCGGGTAAAAGAAATCGGGTTTCGGGTGGGGTTCGAGTATAAAGAAATCGGGTTCGGGTCGAGTGCGGGTTGCCGAAAATTCTTAAAAGCGGGTTCAGGTCTGTTTTCGTGTCGATTTTCGGGTCGAATAAAATTTATTTTTTGGGTTATGGTCGAGTTTCGGGTTGATTCAAAATTCACTTGTCGGTTCGGATCGGGTAAAGCCCGACCCGTGCAGGACTCTACCCGGGATCTTCCCTCTTTTACTTTCTTTCTTTTCTTTTTTATTATTTTTTTTAATGTTCCGAAAATAGATTTTTCAGCGAAACTTACAATAATACAAATATTGAACATTTATTAAAAAATAATTAATGAAATTCAAAATTGGTTGTTATTGTCAGCTTCTGTCATCATATACACTGAAAAAGTTGCGTCGCTTATATATTAAATTTACCTCTATGTAAAACAAAGATTTGATACATATTAAAAATAATTAAGTAAAAGGTTCGAAAACAATTCAAGAATCACAGTATTGTTTGTTAAATTTGTTCATAGTTTGCGAAAGAATATTAAAGAAATATTCTAAAGAACCGTTCTAGGTTGTATGAATCGGAAATTTTCGTTAATTAAACTTCTTGTGTGTTTTGTATATTTGCTTAAAGTACATGCCTTGGGAAAGTATCTTAATTAAAATATTTCTAGCTGTATTTTTTTTTTTTTTTTTTTTTTTTTTTTGGGCTTAGTTTTTGTGTATTTTCACTTTTTATTTTTCATTTTATATCAACATCTAAAGGCCTGAATCTTCAATGTTACTTATGAGGCAAAGTTTCATGACAAATACAGGACAGGGATGGAACACGGGCGCAGAATTCATACCACTATCGATGTACGAAAATTTTCTACTTCCTAAAACGACGATATTATAGGTAAAGAAATTTCTTAAACGGATTCCGGTATGAATTCTGCGCCCGTGTTCCATCCCTGACAGGATGATTATAAATATGGATGATTATAATATGACGATTTCAAAACGCTATAATTTTAAAACTACCCATGAGAGCAATTTTATATTTTACCAGAGCAATTGTGAAGCAATGAAATTTTGTTTTGGGGAGGAAAAAAGTAGTTCCAACATGTTCCTGTAGATGACGCTGTCAGGGTAATGTCAGGTGAAACGCCTAAATGGACTCATTAAACACAGGAATGTTGTTAGCAACACAATGGAATAGCAGGAAACAATAGACTTCAAGGATTTACTACAATTTTTTTTTTTTTAGCAAAAAGACAAGAATACGTGTTTACAGCAGAAACAGTCATAGTGAAAATAGAAAAAGAGGAGCTTCATGAAACAAATACTTTAAGGATAATTAACGCTACATTTTGGAACTTTTTTTTTTTCTTTTGCCAAACAAAATTTCATTGCCTCACGATGGCTCTGGTAAAATATCAAATCGCTCTGATGGGTAGTTTTAAATCATAGCGTTTTGAAATCGTAACTTTAATTATAATCACCATGTATATGGGGCAAAGAAACGATTCTTAAATATTATATATGTGTGTGTATGTATCTGTATGCGTGTGTGAATGTGTGTGTGTGTCTGTAACTTATTTAATAAACAGATGAATAATTTGCCACAATAACCCACAAAAGCCAATTTGTTAACTAGTTAATTAAATTTTTTAAATAATTTGTTGTTGTTGTTGTTGTCGTGTGCCACTCGGAAATTCCGAGCCCCGGTAGTGGAACTACCGGACTTATTTTTAAGGCAATAGGGTTGCGTCTTCCGTTATTAGGAACGCCTCATAGGGAGGAAGTACGACTTCTAGTTCCATAAGCTGGTGAAAGATGGCAGCACCAGCCAAACTCGAATTTTGATCCGGATCAGAGCGAGTTTGACCCATGTTCCGGTACCCCCAGAGGTATAATTTTTGATGGGAACTTGGAGGACTTTGCGACCACGACGGAATTTAACGTGCACCAGTCGCCATTAGCGTACACGACGGTCTTCGGCCGGCTCGAGGACCGAACCCGCAATCTTTCGATCACGAACTCGCTGCTCTTACCAACCAGGCTACCGCGGCCCCCTTTAAATAATTTGACCAGTATTTTTCAATTTATATTTGAAAAGCAAGAATACTCGCTTTAAAATAATTCCAGTGAGAATACAAAACACATAGAAATATAAAAAAGAAGGATTTTTGAATGATTGTAATTTCAATCATTTTTCATGTAATTTCAATCATTGCAATCTTTCGATCACGAACTCGCTGCTCTTACCAACCAGGCTACCGCGGCCCCCTTTAAATAATTTGACCAGTATTTTTCAATTTATATTTGAAAAGCAAGAATACTCGCTTTAAAATAATTCCAGTGAGAATACAAAACACATAGAAATATAAAAAAGAAGGATTTTTGAATGATTGTAATTTTATTATTATTATTATTATTATTATTATTATTCGAACTAACAATAACAAAATAAACCAACATCAAAATATGAGAAAAGCTGGATTTATGGAACAGGACACAAATAATTGAATAACAAATAAAATAAAATAAAATAAAATGCTCAGAATGTTGGGGTAATTCGTCAGAAGTCACCCCCCCCCCCCACATTCAACTAAAAAGTGCAAGGTTTCATCTTTTCGCAAGCGCTATTATTATTATTATTATTGAGAAAATAGAATCCATATAATATATTTTTTTTTAATATTACAAATACAAGATAAGACATACAATACAATGGGGATTAATTTTATTTGCACACAATATCTTACGTTTATATCACATAATTGCTTTTTAAAACACATATATATAGTATGAAATGATTTACATCATTCCTTGTTGCACATTTTACAAACAGCTTTATAACATTGTTAGTGATAGTGAAAGTGCGTGAAACTGACATTTTTGCAACAATTACAAAAGTTTAAAGTTTTATTTCGGCATCTATTGATTTGACATTGTTTGCTGCATTTACTGCACGCGTTTACTGATGCATCATCTGTACTTGTAATGAAATTTAAAAGTGGAGACACATTTCGTAATAGCCCATCAGCTAACTAAACAATAAATAAGAAGAAGATGCTTGATATTTAAGTATACCAGTAGGTATTTTTTTTTTTTTTAATATAAATAAGCTAAGCATTTTTAATTGTTAGATCAAGAATATTTATAAAAAAAAAAAAAAAAAAACTTGCTCAGGCTATCGTCAAGAAAGAAGCGTATTTGTTAGAATATTTTCTTGTCATCTGGTCAAGACTATCCACACCGTGTTCGCTGTATTATAAAAATTAAACACACACAGTTGGTGTCTTCTTTCATTGACATCAATTTCGAGCGTATTACAGAAAGTGTTTAACAATAGTTCAATTTTGTTATTTCCTTGATATATGATGTCAGAGGATATTATCGGGAGTGAAAATTTTGGTAGAAATACGTTTCTCCCATCGTGAGCTTGAAAGATTTGAGTGCTTCTTTCTTTGCACATTTCACAGTATCGACGATCCATTACTTTAAACTTTGGGGAATTTCAACGATGTAAAAAAAATTGTTACGTTCCGTTCAACATTATAAAAACGTTCTGTCAAATGTCAACCTGCATGCTCCTCAACAGTTTCCTCGATGGGGCTATTTTAATTTTTTCCTAAATACAGGATTGCCACGCTACCAGGAAAACCTGGAGAACCTGGAATAGTTAGGGAATTTGAAAATTGGCCATGAAAGTCAGGGAATTTGAATATTTTAGCCAGAATCTGGAAAAGTCAGGGAATTTCATATGATGATTGCCAAAAAAAGCTATTTTTTCCTCCAACGTAGAGTTATTTTCCATGTTTTTTATTTAGCTTCTGCCATTTTTTTAAACAAAACCTCTTAGAAGGACCCCCCATGGAGGGCAATCTCTCCTTAGGTTAAAGTAATATAACTTTTGTTTTTTCAAGTGGTACCATAATTATTTTGCTCTTAACACAGCCAATGTGCGCAATATATGGCTAGACTGGAATTTTCTTAGAACACGTCTGGAAAACCTGGAAAAGTCCGGGAATTTCATTCTTCTATTTGAGTGGCAACCCTGCAAATATGAAAAGCCATTTAATAAATATTTTGATCGAGCGACAGCTGCTAGCCAAAATTTAATCCCAAATTTATCCGGTTTTTGCGACATATCTACTGTGTAAATGAGCAACGTGCCTTACTTGGGAATAACTGTTCAACTACCGCTATATGTTCTGGTTTGTAACAAAGTAAACGTGCAGTATAAACGTAATCAAATTTTCAAGAAACGCAAAATATAGATAGTTTGTACGCAACAAAAAATGAAAGATAAAAGTAAATGAAGATATATTTGTTCAGCGGTGAAATTGATCGCGCTGATAATATTGTGGGGGAAAAAAATGTGCTACACATTCCTTATGAATAATTAGAAAAAGTCAATAAACAATCTAGAAATCGAACAATTTAAGTAAAATACAAGTAATTTAATTTGTTGCGGTCAAAATGACCGCTACCGTCTTTCTAGCGTTAAAAAGTATTGTTTTCTTCCTCAACCTTTTGACAAAATCATTACAATATTAATCTAAATAAAAATATAATAATTTCTTTTTATTACACATTTTTCAAATGTTAAATTTCCTGTTAACAACTTATAAAACTGTTAAAACTTTGCCCTCAAATGGTTCATTTAACATATTGACCTACCCCTCTAATGAACACCCCTCGTGTTCAAAGTTATTTTCTCTGACTACTAGAGATAAAAATAGTTTAAAATACCAAAATAAATCTTTGTTTAATGGCTCGATTTTGCTTATTATATATATATATATATATACAGTCAGATATATTATTTTTTCCTAACGTGAATAAAAAAAAATCCCTTAACTACTTTCATTCTGATATAATTATTAAAGTGTAAATTTAGGAAATACTCTTTTTTTTTTATGAATTGCATTGTCTGTAATCTTAATACAATTAAATGCTCTATATTTTTTATCCTTACCTCTACCTATCATACTGCGAAAAAAAAAAAAAAAAAAAAAAAAATCTACATGTAAAATGCTTTGACTGCAATTTTCATTAAGTGCAATATTTTCTTCTGCATGAAAAACGACATTTTGAGAAAAGAAAAAAAAAAATCTGCAGCCTTGTAGGTTTTTTTTTTTAAATCTCAAAAAATTAATTGCTGTGCTTTTTATTCATAAATTTTGTTGTAGTACAGGGAGAAAGGGGCGGGGGATATCACAAGGAATATTTTAAGTACAACTTTATAAATGTATTTTTTTTTTTTTTTTTAATGTATATTAACAAATTTGTCGCTGAAGAAAATTATAATAGATAAAATATCGACATTGATTTATTTTTTTTTTCTTTGTTTCAGAACTGATTTTTTCCTCTTTAACTAAAGGGAGGGTTACAAAAACATATTTTAAAGGATAAAAAAATTTTTTCTTTAATCTTTTTTATTGAAATTTTATAATATATATACATATATAGTATAGTTTATATACTTACATATTTAAGTATTCAGTGAAGTATCTATCCGTTGAACTTCCATTTATCGAATTTCTCTGCACGAAGAAATTTTACGAATCCACGTGGTCATTACATAAAATGAAGTGCCTCTCTCTCTCTCTCTCTATATATATATATATATATATATATATATATATATTTTTTTTTTTTTTTTTTTTTTTTTTTTTTCCCGAGATTCAAGAATAAACGGAAGTTTGACATCTTATGAGATCAATTATTGTGAAACACTGATGATGGTTTATATTAATTGCCACGCTGCCAATCATGATTTTATAAATTCACTTCATCAAAATCAGTTTTTGTTCTAAATTTTTATATACTGCCCTTGTTATACATAGTTTTCAAGTATTATATTCGCTCTCTCTCTCTCTCTCTCTCTCTCTCTCTCTATATATATATATATATATATATATATATATATATATATATATATATATATATATAATCCTATATATATATATAATATGAGAACTAAAAACTATATGTAACAAAGGCAAAAACCAACACATAAAACAGAAATAAAGTAAATAAGAAAATATAGGACTTACTTTGAAATACTTTCTCTTTGCAATAATATTTCCAAGGGCAAATTCTTGCAAGAGGGAAAAATATTAAGACGTTTTTGATAATAGCAACGGATTAAAAAAATCCAAAATATCGCTCTTAGTTTGCCCGACATCTCACTAAAAACAATAATAAGAGTCAAAACAATAGTAATTACCTATAAATTAATGAATAAAGATCTTAATAATTTAATAATGTGAACCTAACACACTTTTTACCCAAAATTAAACTTAAAGAAAAAAGTAAGAAAATATTTTCATGGGTAAAAATAAATAAATAAAAAAACTAATGGCGAGAAAAGTACTTAAGTTCCTTTAAGCACTTTGCAAAATGTATTGATAAACTAGTAAAGTTTTTTTAAACAGAATTTTGCTCAGTTCGTTGCAGTCTATTTTCAAATGTATGTATACATATTTTCAATTCACTTCTGGATGTGAGTCTCCAACCCTCAACTGATTTAATTATTTTTCCCTGCTCATTGTTTAATTTGATCTTACTACTTTCTACTTTCATCTCTTGATTTTGCTTGACGTCTTATCAGTCGAATAACATCTTTGACATGCTACGGTAGGAAATTTGTAATCCACCCACAGGATTATTGTATTCAGTATATTCCGTTTATTTGTATTTTAATTCTCTCGATGAACTGAAAAATATCGACCTGCTGATTTATGATCCTATTTGCCTTTTTCTACCTTTTTTTCTTATGCCTAACATATATATTTTTATTTTATATTTCGCTGTTCTGTTCCTGTTCGTATTGTTTTTACCATCCTTTTTTTAAATTATCCATAGTTTCACTCAATTCGTTGATGCTGGTAAATACATTGTTTAAAAACTTTTCTTTCGAAGCAAACGAATAGAAATAGATTGTTTTTCCTGTTTATATTATTCTTCTCAAAAGCGAGGTGTCCGTTTTCTTATTCATATAATACCTCTGGGTGTCACCGAAGTGGGGTAGCCACTCTTTCTGTGGAGGATCTAAATTGTGATGGCATGTCTCCAGACCACCCTTAGGGTGAGTCGGACAGTCTAGATCGTCGTCATTTGCCCATAGCGTAGCACTAATGAGACGTAAGAACTAACTCAGCTTCAACCATTTCATATTCTTTAACCCGTTAACGCCCGAATTAATTTTGCAAAATATTATTAGCTGATTATTTCACTTCTAAATTACTATAGACAACTGACTAAAATATATCAACTTAAACAATTCTTCTGACAGTTTTAAATTTAAAACCTATCCTCATTTATTGATGTTTAGCGTTTTAGCGAGAAAACTTCGAGATAGAAAAACTTTGAGATAACAGATTAATTTCCTATTTTATGTTGACAAAGATCTCGAAAGTAAAGTATTATAAGTTATTATTCAACTTGATTTAAATTAGTATACCTGCGCAAAAAGCAAATATATTTGCGACGAATGAAAAATCCTGAAATGACTATCCAAATTGTGAAATAATTAATAGTAAGCACATACTAAAACTTTCAGGGATCGTTTAGAGTGACGCTATAAACTGTCACTAAAAAGCAGAAATCATTCCAAGAAACCACAAAAAATATACGTGTCATTTTATTAGCTGTCCTCAAATGAAAACACTGGGCGCTAACGGGTTAATTGACTTCGGTCATGGTCCAAGATGTATATAATTCCGCTCTTTTTTTTTTTTTTTTTCCCACCAATTTTGTTGGCAATATCGATTAAACACTAACTTGATGTTTTGCAAATTTATTTTTCATTCCGCTTTAACCTTTTTCTTTTCTTATTCTTTTTTGTTTGTTTGTGTATGAAAACGAAATCACCAAAACGATATGTTTAATTTTAGAATTTCATTGTTCTTTTCGAAAACCTTTCATCTATTTTTCATTATTATTTTTTTTTTCACTCATCTTTTTGTTTAAAAACATCTGCAAGTTAAGAGACAGTTAATAATGAATATATCTTATCCTATTATTAGTTTATCCGTCATTAGTTTTTCTCAAATCTAAAAATATCTCTAATATATTACTCCCCATCAACGTACTGTCTTGAAAACTAGCTGTGTAGTCTCAAACCAATCAATACCTACACCTTAATCATACGTTATATTTGTAACAATTATAGTCCATTCTTTCATGTCTAATGGTTACCACCAGCGAAGCACTAGCCTATTATTTTATCATAGTTTGTAAAAGTAATCTAAATAAATGAACTCTTTATATATATATATATATATCCATCTCCCAGTGAAACCATTATAGTAGCGTGCATGGTGCATGTCAAAGTACTATAACCTTTAGATGTGGGAAAGCACCTAACATTAAATTAGCTTGATACTTTCTCCCTAGCTGTTCCATTTTGGGCAAGCAAGAGACTCGTTTATGCCTTGTATGGCTCATTAATTTCGAATGAAAAACTTCCCCAGCACTCATTCCGCCAATAAGTTAATCGATATTTCAGTTTCGAGTGTTACCGAAACTTTCCCCCCGTTTACTTTTCCGAAGATTCCAAACTAAAAGTGTAATTCAGGCGTCTTGGCGTGCAGTTATTGTAAATTTATTTTTCGGGGGTATTTTTGAGAAAACATGTAACGTACGCAGATTATTTCGCAAGTTTTGATTGACTAAGATTTTGTAAAGTGGCTCAAACAAATTTAAGCTCATTGTAAAGAAGTTTGTCACATTCGTTTATTATGAAAATATCATTAAAGAATAATTTTTATAAATTTTAGTGTATTTTTTTGAAAGGGTAGACCCTTTAAAATAATAAAAATTTCTTAACCCATTTGCGTAAGAATTTTGTTTTTCGTCAAATTAAAAAGGATGGGGGAGTTGACCCATTAAAACACACATATAGTTTCTTTTAAAAGGCTTACATCAAATTTTATTTAATTTTGACAAATAGTTTGGATTTTACCGTTATGTGCCAGTAATAGAACAATGGACTTTAGGGGGAAACTTTGACTGTTGGCTGATATAAGTTCAAACAGTCTCAAACGGATAAAAAAATTTTAGTTCATATATTATTTACAACTTAACCTTTCATCTGCCGGGGAACACTTACGAGATTCGCTACCCAGTGCCACTGTTTTTCACACAAGCGCGCGTAGTTGTGCTTTCACTCTTCCAGAAACTTTCCATTTCAGATTCCTCCCACACCCTTCTTCTCTGAAATAAATAAATCCATTGAAAACACTATCCTGGTCATTCAAGGTCATTTTATTGCATTCCAAAGCCGTGGGACTAGTTTCACTGGTAGCAGCGCTATACAAAGGAGTGACGTGTATATACAATATACACCCGGGGCAGTTAACGCATCGGCTTAGCGAGACGAATATACGTCCGTCCGGGCAGTTAAAGGGTTAACAATGTATAGTGAGCAACAGATAAACCAACTTGATAAAATTTTATTTAAATATATGATTACACAATTCGTTATTTGCATATCTTTTTAATGTAAAAGGATTTGAAACAATATCTGTCACCACGAAAACAAAAATATATATTTTGAACTTTTTATAATAAGCTGTAGTTTTAAAGTTGCATCTTTCTGATTTCTATCTTTGTTGCAACTTGTTTCCTTAAATCATGCGGGTAATATTGTCATAGCCTATTTCTTCGATTGCGAAAATTGGTAGCGTTAATTTTTTCGTATGTAGTAAGATTTGAGAGTTACTTGCCATGTGTAGCTGATTTTACAATAAGATCTGCATTTTAACCATAAATTTATAAAACTATTTGAAAAATAATAGACTATGAGACAGACAGTCCACTTTCTAAAACGAATGCTGAATTTGTACAAAGATGCTAAAAATTCATGTTTACCGACGCTCAGCGCCATCCTCCCCTGCAATTTTATTTGCCTTACATAAATGTAAGTTTCTATCCGTTTTACTTCATATTTTCACGCTAATATCTTCTTTTTTTTTATCTGTAACAAAATTTGATGCTATTTTAACAACTTTTTTAATAGCTCCTTGTCACAATGGAATTTTTATGTGTGTGATCATGGCGCCCCGCCCCTTTTTTCTTAAACTCTTTTTCATATTCTATTGGGCATCCTTCAAGAGTATTTGCCTATTATTCCAGCAACAGAAATTCTTTTATTTAAAACATACGATAACACAGAAATAGATGAGAAGATACTATCAAAAAACAGTTTGTGACTTGCGCCATTTGAAATACGTGAACAAAATTGTAATACAAGAATAGCAGTATGCAGTTGAGCTTATTTAAATTTATTCCAGTGTCCTCCTAAGACATTTGAAAAATCCATAAAACTTGAAGGAATCGGAAGAATTGAACGCGGCTTGCGAAAAAGTTATTCTCATACAGGGTTTTTTTTTTTTTTTTTTTTTTTTTTTTTTTAAAGAAAAAAAATATAGTTAAATTTTTCGTCGATAGTGGGCGCTGCGCGGATGCAAAACGAGAAATATGCAAATCAGAGTCCTGTAAATTGCACGGTTTTACGATTAACATAGCTTATTTCCTTTTTTTTTTTTTTTTTTTTTGCCTCCTACTTGTGCATACAAGAAGTTTTAATTGTGATGGAGACTTGGTGGATAAAGCGTTATTGGTGAAGATGTTTTTCTCCAGGTAAGAACTAGAGATGAGACGGGCTCAGCCCGAGCCCGATCGGGCTCAAATCTTACGCAAGTCTTCGGGCTCCGGGCGGGCTCGGATTCAAGCTAAAAGTTCCGTTTATTTTATTCTTCACTAACTGGAAAATGTAAAAAAAAAAAATAATAATAATAAATTTTATTCATCTTGAGAGCACCTTTAATAATGCCATAATATTCATGATAGGTTATAAATCACAAAATAATCTTGCTAACCTTAGTAGATTTGACTTTTCTTTTTCTAAATAGAACTTTTTTTTCAACGGGATGCATATTATGTCATAGTGTTATACAGTAATCCTTCCTCCTTCGTCATATTGGGCCTCATTATATCACTCATTCGGATAAATTTTTTGTCCCCCGATAGGCGCGTTATAAACAATGGGCTGCACTATAAATATATATTACATAAATATATACATGTATATACAGAGACACAGACATTATAAATTGTTATAATAACATTTATAGTTACTTAAATTGAGGATTGATAATAAGAAAATTAATTTGAAAATGAAAACGGTATTTAATTTTACTATTGTGTATGCGTTGCATAACGTACCACTTTCAATATCGGGTTCGGGCGGGCTCGGGCTCTGATCAGACAAAATTTTTCGGGCTCGGGCAAGCTCAGTTAAAAAATGTTTCGGGCGCGGGCGGGCTCGGATTGCAGAAATAGAGCCCGAACTCACCTCTAGTAAATACCGCCGACTGAAGCTGTAGTGTGCGTTGTTGTAACTCGTTTGGAAACTCTAATTTGTGGTGATGGCGGACACATAGAGTAGAATTTATATTCCTGGAAACATTTCCATGCAAATATATATATATATATATATATATATTTTTTCCAGAAATGTTTGATTTGTTCACGTACAGCGCTCTCTATCAACTAAAATTTTAATAATTATTATTTTTTTTGTTTTTGTTTTTACCAAATGAAATCCCTCTTCACTATAAACGCTATATAGTGAAGAGGGATATGTAGAGAGGAATATGTGTAGAGGGAGGGTATATATAAACTTCACTATATACGCGGTTTGCGTAAGTACTTTTACGCAAACCGCGTTCAATTCTACCAATTGCTGCATTTTTTATGAATTTTTGAAATGTCTACAATGACACCCGGTATCCTAAATTAACATAAATATACTTATTTTTCAAAATAAAAAGTATATTAAACATTGACTAAAGTAGTGTTCGTATTGCTAATATAAAATTGTTTATAATATCAACAATTAGTGTAAACAAAAATGACCTACAATTTGCACGAGTACTAAGGAAATATATCCATCTTGAATGAGTATTTTCAGACAAGTCTCGCCATTTTGGAGGAAATCGCGAAATATAAGTCATTTTAGTAAGATATGATTCTCTCTGGGAACATTTCGTAAAATTTATTGCGTAAGCTCAAATTATATTAGTAGGATGCCAGATTCAAAAGAGTTAAAACCTATTTTTTATTTTTTACCTGGGTTTTTCTTTTTTTTGTTAAGTTGAATTAACTTATCTTCTGTTTAAAACAGAAAAAATTTACTACGTCAGATATTAAAAGTGCATAATACTGAGAAACAGATGCTTCTGCTTCAATAGTTTACAAAATGTTTAAATTTCATGACTATGTATTAACCATTTTACACAGTCAAAAAAAAGTCCTGTTTGCTGCCAGAAATTTTCTGTAATTCAGAAAAATACGGTCTATCAACGTAATTTTTCCAAATTACAGAAAATTTCTGGCAGAAAACTGCAGCAAACAGGATTTTTTTTTTTTTTTTTTTTTTTTTTTTTTTTTTGACAGTGTTTGTTTTTAATCAACGAACAAAAGAAAAAAGATGGTTGAAATACTACTCCAACATATTTTATTGCTATTACATTCAAGTAAACAACCTAAATTCTAATTATTTAGATCTGCCTCACGGATAAGACAAAAAATAATAAATGAGAAATCAATTTATGGGTATTTGTTGAAGCATTTTTCAATGTACGTCTCAGAGGCATATAATAGAAGCTATTGCAACAATTTAAAAGAAAAAAGAAAATAGGTTTTTATTGTCAGTATTAATGAAATTTTATTGAACTGAAATTTTTTGCAGGGCTAGTGCTTGAAAAACAAACGGTTCAGGAATGAGAAATCGAGTTATTTTTTGTTGTCTCCAAGATTGAAACAAATGGTGGAATAAAAGAAAACAAACTGTCAATTCCGCCAGGGACCGAAGGCATTTCATCAAATTTTGTAAACGCACCGGACCCATAAATAATGCAAGAGCATCAAAGTTCATACCCTTAGCAAAGCAAGAAAGGTTTTTATATCAAGGTGAGGGGATGCAATTATAACTGCAGGGATGCTCCATCAGGAGGAGGCGGATCTCTCACTTTGTTTGCCATCCTCTGGAGACTTTAGGGAAGAGAGTAGAGGATAAGACTGAGCAATAATCGTCAGTGAAGTATTGATCGACTTATTGGTATAGAATAAGCGAAATACTGCGGGGAAAGTTTTTCATTGGAAATTAATGACCCATACAGAACATAAACGAATCGCTTCTCTTGAAAGCAAAAAGAGAACAGCGGGGAGTAGATGGACTGTTTTATACTGTCGGATGCTGTAAATTCCAGAAGCACGATTTTTTTGTTTTTTTTTCAATTCTGGATGTGTTTTTATTTAAGGGCGTAAAATTAACGGATTGGGATGGGTGAGGAGATAACGAAAATCGACGGAAAAATTCCGCAGTGTGTGATGAACCAATGGAAAAGTCCCATAAAAAGTAAGGACGGTTTGCTGTGTGGAGGGAAAAATTCGATTAAGAAATAGTTTCAGGAGGGGAAAAAAAAAAAAAAATCAGATTTACGATTGTTTAAATAACGCATTAAAGTAATTTTCCCATTAACTTTGTATACAGTCGTAAGTTTATTGTATTTTTATTTTCAGTGAAGTATAAAATATGCGTACGCATCGTTACGTTTTCATAGAAAAGTTTTGCCTATAACGAAACTTGCTATTTCGTTTCAGTTCTTTTCCGGTAAGTTCTTTTTGTTTTTCTGTTGATAAAAAATTTGAACAAATGATGTCGAGTATATCGTATAAACACAATTCTTAAAAATAAACCTTATTGTGTCTGTTTCAACAAAATTACATGAAATGGTATGTTTCATAAGGAAACATTCAGATTCAAAATTATGGATTTTCTTTCCTACTAATTTCGTTTTCAAAAGCAATCTGAGAAAACTTTTAATTAATTGTTAAATTTTGACTGTTGAGATTATTAATATTCATGTTACAATTAATAGTTTTTATTTATTTTATTTTATTACTTTTCAACTTTAACTATTTCTTTTCTTCTAGACTTGTTCATAAATTCTGGTGTTAGTTTATTTTAAATGAATGAAGTTACCTTGCTCATCAAAGAGTTAGCCAAACCAACTTGCTTCGATTGGCCAAAAGAATATATAAAAAAAAAAGTGTCACTGTCACTGGATAGTCGGCTAAGCTACGTCATAGATCTCTCTGTAAACAGCCAAGCGAGGGATGTGTTTATTTCTATTCTGGTTACAAAAGTTTTGTCGACTATATTAAAAAAAAAAAAGATATAATACATTTTTTGTTAATACAACAAAAATAAAACTCCTGTGTGCGTATGAGTGTGAAGAAGTCTCAAAAATAACAAACAGAAATTAAATTCCTATTTCGATTATTTTTAGTAATAATTTAAATTTTACGATACCCCCCACGTATCTTAACATTTAGCCGCCACGAGAGAGTCCCAACACATAAAAGATGTTATTCGCGATTCTGGAACTATATTTTGTGTGTGATAAGGTGAGAATCGAACTTGAGTACCAGACATCTATTAGAGTAACCGGACCCAGCATTTAATCCTTCATTTTATTACATTCATTTCATTACCGCGCTGACTTGGATATGAATCCCATATAAACATCCATTCATATCTTCTTTGCAGATGGTTCTTTATGTTATAAAACAAAGTCCACAATAAGCATCGATATCGAGGAATGTGTATTAGGTGTGTAAAAATCGGATATACGATAATGGGTATGCAATAATTGGATAGGTAACGGGTGTTCAACAATCTGCTCTATATCTAAATTATTTTTAGTATTGTTGAAATGAAATTCGAACGAATTCCATTTGAAATCTATTTCACTTAAACGACTTTCTTATTTGTTTACTATTTATTGTAAACCATTTAACATGAAGAAATTGTACGAAAAAAAGGAGCAAACGTTGTTTGACTTCTTCCATGTGTAAAATTCCTGCAAAAATAAAACTTGGTTGACTTCAAATGTATACAATTTTTATGTCCTTCTACATAGCTGCCAGTATTATAATTTATGCCGGAGTAATTTTAGCCCCACCTCTATTTCGCACCACTTATTTTTTTAAAGTATTTTTTTCTTATTTTATCGAAGTAATGTATTGAAGAAAATTTTTCTGTAAATGAAGTGGTGAGAAATTAAGGCGGGGCTAAAAGTACTCCGGAATAAATTAAAATATTGGCAGCTATGCTTCTAAATCCCGTAATTTTTGAAAAACTTTATCGATTTATAGGTTTTACGGATAATTTATAAATATTTTTTCAAAGAAACTTCCGAAACCTTGTGTGTTTTTACACCACTGCTTTATTTTAAGAGAAAGTATATATATTTTTCTCTTTTTAATTTAATACACTGGGCTTTCGTGGATGGTACTAAAGTCAAAACGTTTATCAGTATTTTATAAAAGTACAGTATTAATTTTTTTTTTTCATTTCATTGTTTACATATAATAAAAATTATATGTCTTATATATTAAACGATTGAAATTAGTTTTAATATAATTGAATTTTGGCATTCAATTTATATATTTATTTATTCATTTAAATGAAGAAAAATCAAAGTAACTCATAAATATGAAAGCAATAAAAAAACTTTATAAATTAAAACAATTTCTTGATTTAGAAATTGCTTTAATCTCCAAAACTTAAATCATATTCAAAACTTCTTTTTGAATCTATAAAGTATGTAACAGTAAGGAAAAAAAAAACTTGTTAAGAAATTAACAATCATACACATTAGACATGATTGTCATAATTCAAATAATAAATTTCATGCTCTCTGGTGTAATTTGTAATAATACAGCTGATATAAAAGAAAATTTGAAGCTTCAGTTCATCTTAATTCCTGTGTATCGAATTAAAGTTACTTATTTAATAACTTAATAAATTTTCACGCAGAAAAATAACTTCACGGGTGAGAAAAATCTTTACCAGTGAAGATTAGTCAAGTTTATTTTGCGTTCAGGAAGTTTGCAATCTTTTAGGAGTTATGCCAAAGTTTCTTTTAAGACATTCCTCCCGTTTCGATTCTACTGACTCTAAAAGACGCGGCAGTACGTGGAGGATTTTTCCAACAAATCTTATTTATCCAGGAATCGATATTCGTTTCACTAATTACTCAAAAGTAGGCACTTCTTTCTCTTGGTCGTGGCAAAAACATCGTCATTCGCTGGCTGCTCAGAACTAAGTAACAGTTTTAATTACCACCCGTTTTCGCTGCTCAGTAATTCATGTTATAGCACCAGGGTTAGCAATAATGGCTCTTGAATTATTTGGCAACCTGAAATAAATCTAATGAGCATATCCCCGGTCGCTTCACTGTTTGTCCCTGTGAATCGATTTGCCTTTTTACTTGCTTTTCCAATTTGTTGCCATCTCCTGAAGAAAAATCTTTGGGAAAGATTGATTCTTGTTTCTTCTCTCGTGGAACTTCATGGCAGTTTTAATTGCATTCTTTCCCCCCTGGTCCTCTTTTCCCCTCTAGCGTCTAAAGTCTTTTGTATAATTTATGTTCCGGGGTGATGAACTTTGGGACTTTTGCATAATTGATGGATGGGTATTGACTGAGGAGGGAGAAAAACTGAGCAGTTTGAACCAAAAGTTTGCTTTTACCTAGTACAAATTCTGTTATTTTAAATTTCCAAAATTATCGAAAACCTTATCTTTGAAAATTTATTTTAAATAAATATCTTACCTAAGATTATAGGCGGTATTTACTTAAAATAACTTTTCATGTTCATTCATGGACGCTTTTTTGGTGTAATCGCGTCTAAATTTAAGACATTTTATAAAATTAAAGTTAAAAGTTAAGAAGTCTTTTGTGCTTGATGCTGATTTAGTAAATTATTTATATTAGGGCTTTATTTAATATTAAACCATCAGCATCCGTCTGCGAATGTTCTTTATTTTCCTTTTAAACTACGAACGTATTTCTAGTTGTATCTTTTTTTTTTTTTTTTTTATGTTATATTTCCAAAGAAAACTTTTTAATTAATTTTTGTCTCAAATGAGGAAATTTTATAAGAATTAGAATGTGATTTGAATGCTTCGTCTAGACATCATCATATGAATGGATGAATATCGTACTTTGTTTAACATTTAGGGAAATCTCCATCTATGGTCAACGGCAGCCACAGCCTGTGTTATCCTATGAAGAAATTTGTGTACGGAATTATCTATTCTTTAATCATAAAATGAACTAAATTCATTTTTTGTACTTTATAACTTCAAAGTGAAATAATAAAAATAAATGAATAAATAAATTTTCGGAAAACAAAAGCAAACTTACTTGCTGTAAATTTGAAATGATCTGAAACTGGATAGTACGATTGTCATTTGACAATAAGAGACATTATTAAACAAGCTACTATATAATTTTTGCCAGTTAATATATAGATATAGGTTTGCGACTCGTCGCTTTTCAAATTGTTCCAAGAAATTTGAATTTGCTTCAAACACAATAACATATTAAAGTTGCCTGACAGAGACCTTTCTCAAGTCGATTCCTATTTAAAATTCATGATTACTAGTGATGAGACTTGGATGTATATTTTCATTACAAAAACAAGTCAAGAGTAAAGTTAACCGCACTTGTAAGCCGAAAAGATCGCCATATTCGTTCATAAGTCGAATTCGCTCATGATTCAAATTCCTGTCAACTGACAAGATAATCAATAGAAATTATTATTTGAGTGTTTCGCACCGTTTGCATGAAGCAATACACTAAAATCGATCTTGTGGCAAGAAAACCCATGGGCTTTATACCACAGTAATACGCCTTACAGTGCCCTTATTGTTTGCGATTTTAAAAATATTTAACAAATCTAGTGATATTAAGTCGCTTTTTTTTTTTTTGTTGTTGTTGTTGTTTGTTTCTACAGTTGAATCTGACTTTCCGTAGTCGCCGTTTTGAGTTCATATATTCAGTAAAAGCAAATTCCCTAAAATCACTGAAGAGGTTTCATAAAATACATTTTAAAAGGCACGTTTTGTTTTTTGAAAAAAAAATAAAAATAAAAAACAAAATAAAGACAGAAATATATTGCAGTTAGAGAAAATTTCTTTGAAAGAAATGCAATCGGTTTTCATCAATAAATTAATGTATTTTGTTTTCAACGTTAAAAATATTTTCCAAACTATTTTTTAAGAATTAAAAATAAAATACATCAACAAGTAAAATTATATTTTCTGGAATTATTTCTTGCATTTAAAATAAATGTGAACTGGATGATTCACCCAGCTCTCCTGCGTCAAGCACTTAATAGACTTTCAGCACTTACCTCTGTAAACTGGCAACAGTGCTTCATCCAAGATTCTTTGAGGAATCTGGCAACAGCGAAAAAGTTAGAAGATCCCGCGAGTTGGAGTAACTCCGAGCCATGCGAGAATATGCATTCGATTAACCCACTGAGATCTTAGTTATGAAAACTTCTGATATATTTAATAATTCTGAGTCTTTTAAATTCCCCTTATGTAATTACGCCCCTAGAAATAATAAATGTTTGATGTCCTAAGTAAAAGTTTTAGCCTCATTTACAAATTATGGGGGCTCGCTGTGAAATGTTCCCGTTCTGTGGATTTAACTCGCTGTGAAATGTTCCCAATAAAACCGAGTTCGAGTTTTAGCCTCTTTTACATAAATATATAAATAAATAAAATTAAAAATTCGCAATTGTTGTAATATTTTTCACACGCCTATACGAGTTGTTCATTATTAAAAAAAATTATTTGTAATGAAAGCTACTTAAGTAATATACTATAGTTTTGTTGAATCTGAAAAAAAAAGAAAAAAGAACATTCCACGCAACAACAACACGTAGACGACTATTTATTCTTTTATGTAGCCTTGTTATGAACCCTTAATATTAATGTAAACTATATCAATAAAGTTCTTGCTTTATATCTACCTAAAAACACAAAACCCGCTTTAAAACACATTAAAGTATTACGCTTTGAATATGCATATCTACAAGGAAATTAGCACATGAATAAACAGATGAGTAGATAGGCAAACATAGTTATGAATAATCGTTTTTTTTTTTTTTAAATATTTTATTACTTCGGAATTTGTTCAGAATTTTTATTATTATTATTATTTGTATCATGCATTTCCAACAGCAGAAACTATGCGTCACATGCCTGTCAAATTAAAAATTATCCTTATTCTAAACGAATAACGAATCATCCTTCTCTGCATGAATTCCGATAAATATTTCAGGCTTTTATTTTATTCGCTGTGCCAACTGACTTATCGAAAAGGTATACAATTTAGATGTTTTAAATGAATTTCCTAAACGTAAAAATATCTCTTTATCTTGCGAAGCGGAATGGCTTGATTAATTAAATATCCCACCCTAATCTACTACTATATACATAGGAGAAATAGTTTCCACCCTCCTTTTTAATTCCTCTCTTGCATTCGACTGTGAAGGACTGCGAATGCAAGATTCTTGAATAATTTATGACGTAAAAGAATGAAATAGAAGAACCCTCTTGTCCCTTGACGATAGCAACTATTCTAAGTTTTTCGTATGCACTGAATTTGTCATCAAGGTATAAAAAAAATTGATTATATATAATGCTCAATGAGGTTCAATGAATTGTTGTTTTGAAGATATAAAATTAATTTTCGTAATAATACTTATTGCTATTTTATAATTAGCACAGTTGGTCAACGATGTAAGTTACCAGTGGTGTACACCAGGGCTGGCCAACCCGCGCCCTGCCGTATAAGGTTCTACGACCCACGACAGAATTCAGAAACTTTCTAATTTGACATCTTCAGTTAAAATATCTAAAATTAAGAAATTTTTTCTGACTTTCTTAATGAAAATACCGATTAAGGTAGCTAAAGAAACAAATATCGCGCTCATTGATGTTAATAAAACATTATGATAATTACATAAAACATTATCATGTTAATAAAACATAACTGGACATAACCTACTATTACACTTATGAATATATAATCATAAGTTTTTGACTATTTTATTCAAATTTCAAAGTTCGTTAACAAGCTCCTATAGTGTAGCTATTTTCTAAAGTCAGTGCATATTTAGTTTATTTTTATTTCATATTAATCAAACCGAAATAGCGTCTGTCTTTCCCTCTGTCGGATGTCTTCAGAAAAATCTACCGCACTTAATAGATGTGAAATTTAGCACACCCATAGTCTGTAATGTCTCCGTGTGATTATCGGGATTTTTTTTGCGAAAATTTTCACCAAGAAACGTTCCCTTTCACACACTAGAATGGGGAAAAAAAAAAAAAAAAAAAACGAACATTCTGCTGTTTCTTCATTCAATACGCTAAAAGGAGCTATAAAACGTTCTTTTTAACATTTTACAACAACGTTGAAAAGTGTTAATGACTTCGGTTTGTCTGTCTATCAGTGCACGCTCAAGCTTTCATAAACATTCATCGAATTTCTTGAAACTGATATATGTTATTCAAGTTCACTATCGCATGTTCCCTATTGAAAATGGAGTGAATATCTCTACTAGTTTGTGTACAGGGACACCCGAAAGAATTCCAAAGCATTGCGTTCTATGAGAGGTATTTCTATAAAACAATATTTTAGTACCTTTACATTATACAAATCTTAATGAAATTGAAGAAAAAAAAATTAATCGATTGAAAAAATAGTTTAGGGGTGCTTAACATTAAAAACAACTTTTTTTCGCTATTGCGTACTAAAAATCTGAAAGTGATTTAAAAAAAATCTCCATTTTTGGTTTACCCTTGTACATATAGTTAGTGGTGTAAACCCTTATATTACATATCCTGATGAAACATTTACGTAAAAGAAAAGTTCCTGATACTTTTTTTTCCCCTGCTTTTAAAAATAGGCTTTGAAGAAGATATTTTTAAAGCAATTGACAATCCCTTCTCACCTCTGTTAGACATCAAATCGTCACCTTTCTCACCCACCGTAACATGTGTTGGTACACAAGTTACCCTATGTTTTGATAGAGTTTTGTGGTTCACTTCGAATAATGTGCTGAAGCCATCAAGATATTAACGAAATCATTCTGATCTAAATATATAGGCCCGACCCAGGAGCTTAGAAAAACATTACAGAGCAATAAAGTAAAATAAAAATGCTGGGTGCCTCATAATGCGGAACTCGCTAAGATGAAAAGATGAAGAAGAAATCCCTTTGTCGTCCAATAATTCAACCGGCGGCTTTTGATGTTAGTGTTTTGACGACATTTTTCGTCCCTGCCAGTTTTTCGGCGAGGAAGCTCTTGACAGGGACGGACAGAGCCACACACGACGATTTTCATAATTGGGACCCCAAAAATAACTCTCCTCTCTTTCCGAGTCGTAAGAGACAAGGGGTTGGCAAGCGGTACCACTCACTTTCATAACAGCTTCAACTCTTCAATTCTCAAGTGCAGTGAGGGTAAAAAGAAAAGTATGTTCATGAAAAAGGATTAGAAGACATTTTTATGGAAGACTAAATGAAAAATCACATTAAAGAAGAAAAAAAAAAGGGATTGAGAGAGAGAAGAAAAAAGTAAAAGTCTTACAAAAACTTTTCCGTGTTGATTCTTTTATCGTGTACTGAAAATTCTCTCTCTTTGTTGTTGTTGTTGTTTATTTTATTAATTTTGATTTGGGCGCTTATGGTTCTTTCTGAGATTCCGCCTTAGATTTATATCTAGTTTGTGACATGTAGTGGACTGTAAATAATAGGTTCTTAAAAATAAGTATATATTGTCTCAAAATAGCCCCGGTACTTATATTTGAAAACCCATGTACTCATTTTTGAGTACATTGACATGCCAAACATGGGGATATTGGGATTCTTATTGGTCAACCCCATTTTTTAAGCATGTCAATATACTCAAAAATGAGTACATGGGTTTTCAAATTTAAGTGTGTATTGTTTCAGGGCTATTTTGAGACAATATATACTTATTTTTAAGAATCTATTTTTTACAGTGTGCATTCTACTTACAGTGGTCGGCTTTCAGTCGCTCTTAATTAGTCAGGATTAAATCCTATTGATGAGTTAAAGAAACACAAATGCAAATCTCGACTTTTGTTTTTCTTTAATTCAGTTTTTGGTCTATTCGACTGGGCGAAACTCGAGTACTAGAAAATACGTTGCTCTACACTATCCGGAATGAACTACATGATTTCATCCACTTTCTTTTTTATAAGTTAACCTCCTGTCTCTATCAAGTTTCTACACGAGCCTGTTCGAGAACTGAATGTTTTGTGCTTCAGGGATTGGAAGTTTTTTTTTTTTTTTTTTTCCCTTTAAAAATTTTTTATTGCAAGTACAGCTTATTGCATAGAGGTCTGCACTGACCCGGGGCTGGACTGAGGCCCGTATTTGCTGCAGGCTAGGTCGAGCCGGCAAAACAGGGATGAATTTTCAAACGAGAGAGGCCGGGCTGATAAAACAAAGATGGATTTTGAAGTGGGCCAGGACGGCTAGAAGAAACCGGAAAACAAATCATGATAAAAACTTAAAATATAATGATAACAACTGAAGATTATATATTGAAAAATGCATAAATTTAAATAATAATTAATACAATAAATATTTTTATAAACCAATAGCTCAGAAAGTTACCAAATCCTGCACATTTACTCTGCAAAAAAAAAAAAAAAAAAAAAAAAAAAAAAAAATAGTTAAAAGTACAGGAAAAATCTGGCAGCTGGGGTGCCAGTATTTTTTCGTGAAATATACAGGACAAAACTGCACTTTTAGCAAAAAACCTGTTTAATTTACAGGATTCCTGCGTAAAATATATGTCAGTGATACAATTTTACGGTTTTAAACTGTATATTTGACAGAGAAATACTGGCACCCCAGATGCCAGATTTTCCCTGTACTTTTACGGGTTTATTTTTTGCAGTGAGTGAGAAATTATATCTAGAAATGGTAATAAAAAAAAACAGGAGGATAATAAATTTGTTAAGGGGACTGAGACGTTTGCGACAACCGTGAAGTAGGAAATTTAGGTTCTTGCTTTTAATAGTCATATATTTTTTAATTATGCATCTATCAATATAAATTTTTTATGAGATATTAATAAGAAGTTCAAGAAATATTTGTTGCAAATTATTTACTCTTACGTGTTAGTTTTTTTTTTTTTTTTTTTTTTTTTTTTTTTAATAAATATGTATATATATATATATATATATATATAATAGCACTGTAAACATACGTATTTCACTCTTAAAGATTTTTTCACTGTGGTACACTTTTCTAAAAAAAATAACGAAAATCTTACCTTGAAATCATGCATGATGATAGCAAATACTTTTGTTTATGTACTGAACCTGTTTTATGTTTTTTGTTCTGTTTTTAAAATTGTAAAAAAAAAAAAATGGCAATTTTTACTTATTAGAAATATGCATTTTTAACACACATTTTCGCTCTTTAAAAAAAAAAAAATCACAAGGTATATACATAAAAAAAATAGGTTCATTATATGCAGAGACACTTATTTTATTTCCCTCTAAAATTTCAAGGAACTACTTTCAACAGATTTTTCACAAAGTGTACCAAAGTGAAAAAATCCCTAAAAATAAAATACGTATGTTTACAGTGCTATTATAAAAAAAAAAAAAAAAATCTGTAACACATAAGAGTAAATAATTTGCATCAAATATTTCTTGAACTTCTTGTTAATATCTCATAAAAAAATTATATTGATACATGCATAATTAAAAAATATATGGCTATTAAAAGCAACAACCTAAATTTCTCACTTCACGGTTGCCGCAAACGTCTCAGACCCCTTAAGAATGCACAAATAAATGAGTCCAAAATTACAGTCATGCGGTCAGACCATCCCGGACCGAGATTTTTGTTTTTACTTTGAGCCAGGATGGGGAAAGATTTCACCCTGTCCCAGGCTGAAATATCAGGCTGCTGCAGATATCTAATTCTGCGTCACCTGGTGGAACTTATTATAACCAATTTAGAAACTTTTTCTATTGGGTTTTTACGGCTTTTCGTAACATATCACTTGTTTCAGTCATCTATCAATCACCTTTTTCCGAATTGATGCATTTCATAATTAGGAATGTTATTGTGAAACATCTTGTGCGCACATAGACAAATTAATTTATTTTATGGATTTTTTTCCCTTGCAATTTAGATGGTATTTCTTGTACTAGGATAAAATGAGTGATTTTTCTTAAGTGAGCTATGGTTGATGTAAGTAGATCCGTGACATGTAAAACATACTGCTAATTTGCTGTTTCACAAAATGTGTATTGAAACTAGATATCACTAATCATTCCATCGGAGTAAGAAAAAAAAAATATGTATGCGTAAAAAGGAGACATGTAGTCACGTTCTAGACAGTGAGATAATCACTTTTGCTTTTGACTATAGGGTGAAATTTGTTCTAAAGTCTACAGTTGCTGCATTGCAAAACCAAGCATTCATATTTTGTTATCTTAGATGTTATAAGCAAACCTTTTTCATACTTATCGGTTGTATCCAGTAAAACTTTTTTTTTTTTTTCCTTGGCCATACATTTGAGACTAAAAAGGGTTTGATAATCAAAATTTATAGGAAATGTGTTACCTTCGAGAAAATGCATTGGCAGTTGTGAAACGATAAATTTGAACTCGATTTTCAATTTACATAATATTTATTCTCTTTTACATTTTCTCGTGCTTTTTTACTTTTTCTTACCCATAGGGTCGAGAAAGTATTGTTTTAGGGTTAAATTTTTGAGCGTGAGTTTTTGTTATGTTTACATGTTCTGGGGTCCCCTGAATACGAAAATCATGTTTTTAGCGAATGGTCTGTGTGACTGCCTGTGTGTCTGTCTGTCTGTCTGTGTGTCTGTTATCAGCATATCTCAAGAACAAATTGTAGCAGAAATTCCAAACTCGGTATTCTAAATGCATATCATATAGGGATGTTGCAGTAAGCTTTTCGTTGAGATGAAGCAAATGGTTCGTGTACAGAGATACTCAAAAGTATTCAAATACATTACGTCTATGGGGAAATTGAAGGTAAGTAGAGTTTAACATCTATAGACTGTTCTAAACCAAATGAAACGAATATATATTTTTTGTAATAGAGATAGTCAACTGGGAAAAAAAAATTTTGTGTATGTAGGAGCCTCGTCTCCCCCCTCGAGGGGAGTAAATTTTCATGATGGGTATCTTTCAAAAGAGCTCGCCAATACCTTTAAAACGAATGGTTGAACTATCGATCTGCAATAATTTAAAATAAAGTTATCGATTTTTTTCATTATTAACAAAAAAAAAAAAAAAAAAAAAATGTAATATTGAGAATAAATTCAACTTTTTTTTTTAGATATTTAGTGTTATACTACTTCTTTAATATGGAAATCGTCTGCATTATCATAAAAGATAATTTGTTTAAATAATAATTTTAATAAATTATTTTTTAAAAACAGAATTATTTTTTAATAACCGAATTAAATTCTATATAAATGTGGGTGCATTAATGAAACGGGGGGTTGAGGGGGGAGGTAGCCCCCCTCACACAGAACTAATTATCATATAAAACTTTTCCGAAGCCTAATTTGAATTGTTTAACATAGGTTTACATAGCAGACTCGTTATCTTACCTCTTAATCTTCAACCTGTATTTATAGTATTAAATTTCAGGGTAAGAGAAAGTCGTATGAGTGACACACCAGATTATTATTTATATTTTTATAAGTATTTTATGTTTTTATGCATAATTTATTTTATTACAAAATAATATTTTACTCAAACAAATTAGGCATTAATATATAATTACATACATAAACAATAAAAATGATTTTTCAGTCTCATGTTAAAAGATAATTTTCATTTGAAATTTTTAAATTAATTTGCTTCAATTTTTTTTTTTTAATCAATAACTTCTGCTGATTATTGTTGTTATTATTATTTTCCAAATTATGAAACAAAAATAATTGTTTCATCCATAAAATAATAAAATTAATGATATGTATCGAAATTTTTAATTAAATTGAAAAAATAATTCAATTGAAAATTTTAATTAATTTAATCAAAAAATAAATAATGACGAAAATTGTTCTTTTTTACAAAGAAAAAAATTTTTTTTAATGTGTATATTCTAAAAAGAAAAAAAAAATATGCGGTTGAAAAATATGATTTTGCATCTTTTTTTTTTTTTTTTTTTTCAAGTCGATTTTTTTATTTTTTTTTATTCGAAATTTTGATTTTGTTTTTAGAAAAATCATAGTTGTCTTTCGTGTTAGAAATGCTCATTTTTTATCAGAAACATACTCAATTAGTGTGATAGTAATACTAAAAGATGTTATAAAATTATTAAACATTGTTATTAGCTTATTTAATCACAATTTTGGTTAAAAAACAACTATGTTATCAATTTTGTAATTATGATAGAGAAACAATTATTATTAATTTGAAATATTTTCTATAGTGCTAAATAAAAAATATAATATTAATAAAGTAATTAGAATTTTGAGCCACATTATGGCCAGACACATGAGGCACAGGACCAATAGGTCAGGAAATTTTAAGATTGTGAAATCCATGCATAAAATTTTAATAAATTACACTAAAGTTTTATGATTTGCATTCCTTTTAGGATGTATAACAAAGTATAAATGCTGGTTATGATCTTTTTTTTTTTTTTTTTTAATAGTCAAAATTGTCTTTTGCTTATAATTACTGCGATTCAATTTAAGTGTTATTAACTGGTAAAAATATATTTAAGTGGTTCGATCCTTTCAATCATTAAAATAAAAAATAAAGTTTTCAGATTCCCCTCGCCTTTCACCCCCTTTCACTCTTTCTTCACATATAACTAATTAGTGCTGAATATTGAACATAGAATGTCTTCCTTTGATTGCATTATGTAGTATATCAAGCCTGTTCAACCCAAAATTCTTAGTGAGCCATATTTGATATTGGTATTTGTATTAGGATTAGACCGATTGACTGCACCAAGGTCCTAAGCCTGGATGGGGGGGGGGGGGGGGGTGCTCGCTATTGGATGTCTTTCTAAGCGGCCCTAGCCTGTATTTATGCATATTTCGGAGAAAACCGCAGAAAACTCCGAACAGCTGCGCCGACGAGCGCAACGGGATCGCACCCGGACCTCATGTCTACCAGCTTCTAGGGCAGAACCTCTCGGCCTCAGTGGGCCGCATTTGAAGTCCACTTTATTCAAATAGGCTCATATATATATCATGTATGTATATGTTCATATTTTTTAAGTGTGTATGTGCGGAGGGGGGATTAAGAACAGAATGCAGAAATATAGAATACATGAGAAATTTTTATTCATAAAATAACAACAGAAGAATAAAACATTTATGAAAGTATTATTAATGGTTATAATAATAAGAGTCAAAATCAATTTGATATTATTTTACTGACAATAACCAGAGCGATATTTGCTTCTCTAATTACCACAACTGGTATTTTTCTTCTGAAGAATCAGAACGAATTTATTAAATTTTTATATATTAAACAGAGGTGTTAAATTATCAACTTCGTGAATTGTGTAACGGGAAGCAAAATATGAAATCTGTCCCGGGAGCCTTGGTTTGGCCATGCCTGTTATGTATAATCTCCATATACAAAATAACGTGGGTAACCTCCATATACCTGAGGATTGTTTCTCCCACATTATATCATTAAAAAATTCGTATCAAGTTATAAAAAAGTTTTACGTTAAGTGTCTCCAATATTACAATTTACATTTACTTGACAAAAAATAAAAGTAAATAAAAATAAAAATTGTATATGGAGTCCATACAACAAGCCCAGAATCTGATCAGTTATAAGAGTAATTGCATGCCTCTGGTTCCATACAAAACACCAACAATTATACAGGCTCCTAATTATTGTTTTTCACATTTTGTGCTTTTCTTTGCGTTTATTTTTATATGTCAGAAGATTTCCAAAACCTATTTTTATGCACCGTTTAAAACAGTTATTTTGTTTTTTCTTTTTGATTGATCGATCCTTACCAAAAGAAAAAAAATAGAATAATAAATTCTAACTGTTCCTCTCGAATTAGTATTCCCATGGTAAATGCTGTATTATTTCTTCTCTCCATTGTCTGATTTCTAGCATGCAAATTTTATGTGAGCTTAATTATTATTTTTCTAACTGTTAAGACGAATTAAATTTAATAGTAAAGTATATTTCAATTGTGGTAAAAATAATGGTTATAATTAGAGTGTCTCTAGTCATCGTTCATGTAAGTTAAACTAATATTAATTTCTACTTTTACTACTCCTACCGCTGCATTCACAACAGAAAGTAAACAAATCAAAATGCATATAACAAAGCTGGTGGGAGCATTTGGTTGTCTACATCTTTAACTGTCGTCAGGAACATATAATTTTACATCCTTATTTCTCGGTATCACAACAATGGGGAATACGAATTAAAAATAATACCTCAAACGCATTTGATTCTTGCTTCTATATTTTTTCTTGAGTCACTAAACAAAGAGCTCTCTACAAAAACTTTCTAAAAAACTTCCGTTCCAAGATAAGATTTTTAAAGCTGTATATTTTTACTTTTGTTTTAAACCTTCTTACCTTACAATGTCTATCATTTAATTCGTTATCAGTCTTCTACATCAAGGACATGGGAGAAATATATATGTTATTGTAATCAACTTGAATTCCGGTATGCTTATGTTTTTGTTTTCTATACTTTATCTATTGGAGCCTGTAATTATATATTAACTTGCTTTCTAAAATAAGGTGTAAATTTGTCTTGTTCGTTCCCCCTTATTAAAGAACTTAGTCTATTTTTACTTTTTGTTTAATCGCTGTAAAGAATTTGGCAATGAGTTTTGCCACCTGGTTTATCTTTTGAGATTCGATTACGATTAAAACAGCTGAATGATCGATACTCAAGTAATCTTTAAAAGCCTTTGCATTTTTATGGAGTTAAGAATGAATAGCTGGTAACAATGTCACTTTATTAAAATAAAAAAAACTATCTAAAAAATTTCTTCTTGCAATATTAATTGATTTGTTTTATTTTTCTAAAAATATTTATTTTTTCTTCTTCAAACAAAATCTATTCTTTTTACTATATTTATTTGGCTCTTGCCATAGACCTATTATAAAAGTGGACGGGACAATGGCAACCTTTTTTAGTGGTAAAGATAACTCATAAAAAGGTCATGTGAATGTTGATCTACAGGATGCCAAACTAGCCAATATTGAAATTTACTCGCCATGCTCTAAGCTCTGCTTTTTATTAAGCAGGCGATATTTTCCCTTTTTCTATAGAAGTTCTTTTTAAAAAAATTTATTTCACTTTAAAAGTTAGATTGTTTTGAATTTAAAAAGAATTTTATAGCAACAAATAGTAATTAGATGTATTTTAAAAACCCTAGAAGTTATCTAAAATAAGGATTTTATTTCACAGGTAAGATTCTTTTTAATATTTTATTATTTCGTTCTTTTTAAGTAATTATTTTTATATGATGCTTATAATTGCTATTCTTATTTCTCTAAATTGAATTAGTTTAACTATATTATATATTATATTATTTTTAAAATGTCCATAATTATTTATGAGAGTTAAAACGAGTATAGACAAACCAAAGTTATAAAAACTTTTAAACTTTGTTAGATGTTAATAACAAGGTAAAAATAAATTTCAGCTGCTGTAATATTTTACACTAGTTTTGCTTGTTGTATCTTTTACTACTACTATTAATATATATATATATTTATATCCAAAACAAAAAATTGCCAATAACGCGATAAATGCCAAGAAAGGTAACCTTTTTCAGCATTCACATGATTTCATCTTTGCACCGGAAGCCCGAGCCATGTTATTCTATGGGGAAATTTTCTTTACAAATAACTTATTAACTAATACATATTTTTAAATTCTGTTTTCACATTCAGAAAATTCCCAACTGTTAAATTGACGGACCTTTTTTAAAAATGTGTTTTTTAAATTTTTAATATTTTATTTTTAAATTGTAAAATGAAAAAATTTCACATATTGAAAATTCGTATTTTGCAGCTTTAAAATAAAATATAAAAAATTAAAAATATAATTTTTTAAAAAAGGTCCGTCAATTTAACAGCTGGGAATTTTCAAAATGTGAAAACAGAATTTAAGAATATGTATTAGTTAATAAGTTATTTGTAAAGAAAAATTTCCCATAGAATAACATTAGTTTCGGCTTCCGGTAGCGGTGAGTGAGAGGGCCCTTATTGGAATGCTCCGTACACTCTTATAATAGGTCTATGGTTCTTGCATACTTTATCAGAACAGTTCTTTTTCTTTCCCAGCTTTCATTGATACAGTTGACACTATAATTGAAGAATTGTTTAATTTTCGAAACATTTGTATTATTGCAGCTTTACGTAACTGACTTCTAATTAAAAATTTTAGAAACATCGGGTTATTGCAATTTCTATGTAATTTTTTATTAAATATTAATTTCATCTGTCCTTATGAAAAAAAAAAAAAAAAAAAAACTGCGCAGAGAACTGTTCAACTTTCTTTTTCCTTATTTGGCATTAATGATCAATTAAACTTCGTTGTTTTGTGTTTAATGACATCATTTATGCTCATTTAGCAATATATACTGCAGTTAATACGTTATAATTGATTCATTAATAATAAAATACATAATGTTTTCATCAAATCTTTTGAAAATATCTTGGAAATATTAAATGAATTCTCCTCATAGATGATACTGTTTTACCGCGTTTTCGATTGAGATAGCAATCTATCACATAGAGCACATTCTACACTTGGATTATTGCATAAAATTACTGATTCAATGCTGATTTTGATAAATCAATGAGAGTTTTTGCAAAGAACATTACAACTGTTTCTCAAACTCTATTAGACATGGTTGGATAATTTTTTAACTAATAACACAATTATGTGGTTAAAAAGACTTTTCTATTGGCTTAATATTAAAGTCATATAAAAGAAAGTTAAAGAAAGTTCTGTAATGATGAAAGTATAGTTTTCCCTCTTTATCAGCTGATCTGTTAAAGAAGCTGGTAATAACCAACTTCAATGTTTCATTTTAACCGGCAATGGGTACTTTATATGGAAATCTGTAGCAGAATTGAAAGACAGTTTATTGTTATTACTTACAAACTTTGAATAAACACCATAAAATGCAACAAACTCGCAACAATTGTTTCTGGTCGAAAAAACACACGACCCTTCATCAGGCGAATAAAGTAAGCACGAGTGCCGCATTCAAAGCGGCATGTTTTTTCGACCCGAAACAATTGTTGCGAGTTTGTTGCATTTTATGGTGTTTATTCAAAGTTTGTAAGTAATATTTTTTACAACGCCAGTTTTGTGGTGCTTTTTTATTAAAACAGTTTATTGTTGTTTTAATAATTCATTACTTTAAAACTTAGATTAATAAATTATATTTATTGCAGCGTAAAATATTCATAATTTAATTTACGTTTAACGACATTATTTTGTATTTATTTTCCCTTCTACAGTCGGCTTTAAATAAGCAGGGGGGAAGGGGGGATTACCTTTTTCAATTTAAATTCGGTTTTTCCTTTCCCTTGAAAAAGCACATTCTCTGAATAATAATCAAAGAAATATATTTCATAAAAATCACGCACTCTTACTTTAAAAATTATTTATATATGCTTTGGGGGAGGAGGGGAAAAAAAAAAACACTCATGTAGTCTCGCTGACTTCCCACCATACTTCAGTGGTACGAAGTACCCTCGTATATTATTTCATTCCACAAGCTATGAGGGCTATGGTCATAAAAAAATATAAAAAAATCTGAATAGAAAAAGTAAAAAAAAACTTATTATAACTGAATGATGAGTCACATTAATTCCCTCGATTTTCCCCCTTTGATGTTAGAAGACGAACTTTCAGAGTAAATATATATCATACTTACCTACCCGTGTATTTCCTTTGTTGGGAAGATATATCTCAAGTTACAGCTGTATTGAATTCTTAAAAATGCGGTTTAAGGAGATTATAAGGAGGCGTTTGAGAATAACCTTGTTAGTTTTTCTTATTTTATCCCCTTCTAAGCCCTCACACTTGCAATTTTACTCAAATTACGAATAACACCGTCTGTGTTTTGTTGTGGAAAACAGGACACTAATGTACGTTCTGAATAAAACAATATTATAATACACAATAATATTTCTTCACCTATATAGCTTATATATATATATATATATATATATTTATATATATATATTAATTATCTATAGTACCTTATCATTCATATCCGTAATTAGTACAAAATCCTTCCAACTGTAATGAATTTGTGAACACTAAAAGCATACTTGCCAACCATCTCATTAATAACCGTAAAATTGTTAACGCCCCTTGAAAAAAGCCCCTTTTTTCACACCACTTTAATTTTAGAGTAATTCTCTCCAAATGTTATTACGATTAAATAAGAATAAAATTATTTAAAAAAATGATTGGTGTGAAAAAAAAAAAAAAAAAAAAAAAAAAAGGTGGATACAAAAAATGGTACGGTTCATAATGAGATGGTTGGCAAGTATGTAAAAGCTTATGTAAGGTGTACGTATTTTAAAATTATACATTCGTAAAATGCTTTTAAAAATCTGTTTTTGACTTTTGTTCACATAGTTGATTGTGTTATATTATTGATTATATGCATTGTGATAGGATATACAATAACATTTTCTCATTGGGAATATTCTAGATTATATACATTATGATATGAAGAACAATAACATTTTTAAATGAGTTTTTTTTTTTTTTAAGAAATTTTAATAGATATATATATTGATTTTTTTTTCTTTTTGTATTTAATTAAAACAGAAATATTTATGTCTTCAAATGTTTGAAAAGACTTGCATGACGTTTTTCTATAACTGGGAAAGTTCAACTGCTAAATTACAATACCTACATAAAATCTGTTTTATGCCTTTTAAAGTTATCTATATTATTGAAATAGTAAATGTATTGTAATACTTTTTTTTTTTTTTTTTTTTTTTTTTAGGTAAGTGTTTCATGTTTGGGAAAAGTGTTCATTCTAAATATTTCGCCTTTCATAAAACAAACTGAGATCTTCCAAGTAAGTTTACTTTTTTTCTCGAAATAATACAAAAAAAAAATCACACACACAAAAAAAAAAAAAAAAAAAAAGGAAGAAGAAAAGGAAAATAAGAAAAACAATGACACAGTAAAATAATACTGTGAATTAAATTCACGAATTTAATTCACGAAATGCTGTCATTTTAATAATACAAAATCTTGAATATACACTTTGTACTAGTAGCGCCATCTGCCGATTATTTTATTTTCAGTTATAAAAGTAACTGAAGATACGAGGAAAGGGATTTCAAATGAAAATAATTTTTTCAGAATAAAATAAACTAACGATGTATTTTCCAAACATTTCAGCAAATTCGCTTTTACCTCAGATATATATATATATATATATATATTCCTTTACTTTTTTTTGTAGCATTTACATTCCATTTTAATACCAGAGATTTCCAAGATAATGAAAGTCTCTCTTGGCCTAATAGTTATAAAATTATTCTAAAAAATTACATTGTTTTCAATGTTGCAGAAAATTCCATCTATTTTGCCTTAGATGATTGGTTTGTTAAATACGATTTCTACTCCCCACGTCTTCACTTCGATTCACAAAATCACCGAAGCATTAGATTATAACCCTCGGATCACACAAAATTTTTCTTATCGCTACCATGAAAACCTTATTAGAACAAAAAATGATTCATTTTAAATACAAGTAACAGCAATAAAGCGCAGAGAGTAATGATATGCTACGGGAACTGAACAGAATGAAAGATAGATAGATCCTCGTGCACTTTTGCAAATGCCCCGATGAAGAGTCACGATTCCGTATTATGCTTATGTTTTTAAACGTACGCACTTAACTATGCCCTTTTTCTCTGCGATAGTGCAGGTAGTTCATAGCTTGGCGGAGATGCAAATAAGGGAGGTAGCTGATGAGTACTCCGCTAAGGGGGTACTGTTCTTTTCAGAAAAATGCCGACAAAGAGCTGTTTTCTAAATGAACATGCTTCGATGAATTTTTATTTTTATTTAATGTAACAACCAGGTTGAAATTCATTATTTTAAAGTAGGGGGAAGGAGTCTTTTCTTTAGGGGAAGTGGGCTAAAAAATAGACTCATTCCTTCTTTCTAATTAAAAAAAAAATGGAAAGAAAGGAAAGAAGTATATGAAACGAAAAAAACGAAAGAAATATTTTAGCTTTCTAATTACTATTATTAAAGGTGCTTCGTAATTTCAAAAACATTTAAGGGAATTTTCACATTTGGCATCAGAGATGCTAACATTTTAATTTATTCTGTAGCATTGTTGGTCCCCGCCTTTTTTTTTTTCACATCACTTTCTTTTCAGAAAAAAAAAAATATTCAATATGTAAATTATGAATAAATAAAAAGAAAACTATTTTTAAAAAAATTGTTTGGGCTGTCAAAAAGAGGCGGGGACTAACAGTGCTACGGTTTACAGATCTACTCAAAAATGTTCAAATATATTATGGGTTATAGTTTGAAATTGCTTGAATTACATTTTCAGCTGTGTTTAACGTTTCTAGCACTTTCCAACAATGTTTAAATGTGATTATGACTTCCATCTCCCATCTGTCGGTGTTCTGATTTCAATTTCTATTAATAAAATGCTTTGAGATTCGCTATAGTTGAGTTCATTCAATATAATGCTATATCTTTATTCTTATTCTCAGAAATTTCAGTGTTAAATGACACAACTCTGAATCAGACCTACGTATCAGTATGTATAGCAATGGTTTTGAGACGCTTCTTGCTTCTTGGGCATTAAACTTCTTTGTATTTTGCATTATGTTATTTAATTTTAAAAAAGGCATTAAAAAAAACTGCCGTATTTTTTTAATTTTAACTTAGCAAATGGTACACGTGACAAAATCTCTTTAAAAACCTTTATACATCCGTTTTATCCCTCACTCGCAGTCACAAATCCTGATCAAGCCATAGGGGGCCCATGGCCCAATGTGCAATCAGATTCATGTTTGATGTTTCCCTATAGCGACAGAAAAAAATAAACATTTTTTGATGCATTAATATACATTACAGTCGAACCTCGTTAACGTGAATCTCAAGGGGGATAAAAAATTTGTTCATGTTATCAGTAGTTCATGCTATCAGTAACTAATCTTCGTATACCTAAGCTAATCTTCATTTTGACGGGGGTTGTGGAAACAGTTCATGTTAACAGTGTTCACGTTAACGAGGTTTGACTGTGTATGAATTTGTATATCAGTTTTGGTAGAATGTTTTTTTAGCAGTTGCATAAACATTTTTTAACATAGTTTTTACCACTCTTTGAGAAAGAGCCTTAAAATTTTCCCAATGTTTCAGACAAAAAAAGTATATTTGAGAAAAATATTCCCTTAGTAAAATTTTTCCTTTCGCTTACTAAAGTAAAATTTTCGTGAAGTGTTGTTTTCAGGAACATTTCTATATATACAAGTTAGCCATAATTAAACTTGGCCTGTTGAGCGCTGTCTGTGACTGTATCTGAAATGCAGATTGAGTTGAAAATATGTATATAGACAATTCAAAGAATGCACTCAAAGATTCTCCAAAATAAATAAAATAGAATAAAAAATTCCGCTAGCGGAGCCATATATCAAAATACAAACAAGCTATAAATTTCAATACAAAGATCATGATTTATTATTACGGACATTTTTGTTATTTTTTAGAGACTGTTTAGCAATGTAAAGTAATGTATTTAATGTGGGCCCCAACATTAAATTGTAAAATCTGCAGCCGATGAACAGTGTATGTCTGTCCTGCAGCTGACCGCATCTGATCGCCAGAGATCTCTTCTGCAACGTTATGCGGTCCTTCAAGTCAGCTAAAGTTACAACAATTCCATGTTAAACCAAACTCTTTAAATTAATCAAAAATCACACGGATTAAGATCGAGAGAACACGCCGGCCAAGCAGTGAAAAGTGAACACTGTCATCTGCAAAAATTTGCCGCAAAAACCTTTTCAAAATGTAAGAATTAAGTTAAATGAAAGTGTCGTAAGGTTTGAAAATGTTAAAATAGACCACAATTATTTATTGTATATCATTCCAAGCATTTTGACTCTAATGCGTACCCTAGCGGAAATTTTTAAAATTAAATTTTATTTTTATTTTTTAATTTAATTTATTCATTCATTTATTTTATTTATTTATTTATTTCCTTCTCAGAATCTTTGAGCGTATCCTTTGAATTCCAAATATACAATGTTTCGACTCAATCCACATTTTAGTTACAGCTACAGAATGCTCTGAATAGACCAAGTTTAATTATGGCCTCTCTGTATTTTTAATTAATTTTTTTTCTGAACTGAAAGCAAAATTTCGGGCCCCAAAACCAATCCGTGCGTTAGTTAAATACTGCTTACTTACAGTCGGCAGCATAATGTTTCGAGCACTAGCCAATAATTCCTATGTTAAAAAAGTACACTTAAGACTGTTTTGTTAAATAAATCCTTGTCGAATCATGTTCTTAGACTGACTAAGAACATGACTCGATAAGGATTTATTTAACAAAGCTTTATTAAGTGTTCTTTTTTTAGACAGGGATTATTGCTAGTGCTCGAATAATTTTGCAGCCGACTGTACACACACACAAAATAAATAAATAAAAAATAAAGTAGCGAGCACTAGCGATCGCTTGTGCTCGCTTGTGCCTATAGTTTTAACATGAGAAATTATTCCTACGGTAGATATTACTTCTATAAAATTCAAAATTTCAAACTATATAACAAAATGCAACCAACATCGTTGCTTTCTTTATTCTATTCTATTTCTTAAAACAATTTTTATAGATGCCACACGCATCACATAAACTTTAAATTTTACGTCTACTTTTTAAGATAGCACGCGATCATGTTTTATATAAAAATTAAATCATTAAATTCATTTTTTTTACTTATTTTTATTTCACTTTGCACGCGCACTTTTTATTTCCTAATTCAAAATTATTAAAAGAAAAAATTTCGATAGTGTTTGTTTCGGAAGTGATTATTATTAATTTTCTTTTCTTTTCTTTTTCTTTCAAAAAAAAAAAAAAAAAAAAAAAAAAATGATTTTGATGAAATTATGGGAAAAGCAGAATTTAGTTTAGGACGGAGGACTATTAGTTTTTTTTTTTTTTTTTTTCAAATTATAACATCGCTTTCAAATTATTCAGTTATATTTTTGATAAATTTTAGATTTCGATAAATGTCCAACTATCGGAAAATGACACCGCAAAAATCCCAGATTGAGACTAATATCCCTCAGTCCTAATAAATAAATCTGGATGAATTTTGTTTTGAGCACGCATATATTTTGATAATAAAAATTGCAAAGCGGAAAGGGGGTTAGGGTTTCCAAATACATTTACATGCTTCATCATTTTAAAACGGGACCGGTGTACCAAGTGTTATTAAAGGGAAAAAAAAAAAAAAATTTAAACCTAGTTTTTGAGTTCTTAATAACCCAGATCGGAAATTCTAAGCTAGAATGCAGATCTGTCCTAAAATCATACAGAGAAAACAAATCAAAATCTTACTTTAAAACAAAACAAAACAAATAATAATAATAATAATAATAATAATAATAATAATAATTCATTATTTAAAATTAAAATTAAAGATTAATATAGAAATCCATAAACTCGACATAAAAGGCATTGCTTTTTTTTTTTTTTTTTTTTTTTTTTAAACTTAAAAAAAAAAAAAAAAAAAAAATCATAAGATTCTTTAGCTGTAACTTTTAACTTATAATATTTCCTTTGACAAAGAAAAAAATGTCTGCACAATATTTTTTTTCCATATATATATATATATATATATATATATATATATCTATTTTTTTTTTTTTTTTTTTTTTTTTTTTTTCCATGCCCCTCGGTATTGTTTGTGCCTTGAACTTAAAAGGAAGAATTTTTTCTTTTAAAATTCCTTCTTGTTTCTTTTGACAACAGAAACCGCTACTGCGACATAAATTTGTGACATGCAAGAAGACAACAAAGACTCCCTTTGAGAAAAAAAGAAACACCAGTTCTGGTAGGAGTATTGCGTTGTGAGGAAAGAAATAAAAAAATAAAAAAAAATAAAAAAAATTAAGAAAGTTTTCCCTAGATCTTGTGTTAGACATTCTGTCTTTCGCTCTGTTACTTTTCGTTGACATATAGCATTGCAACAGAATTCAGATGACTTCAGAAAAGTTGAAGGAGTAACGCACAACAGTTTGGACATCATTTGGAGTAGGGACTCTTTTCTTTGCTAGAGCTCTCTTTTTGCGAACAAATACATTGAATAGCTTGATATGATGTTTGTTACTACCCCTTCGTAGCTAAATTATAAATTATTTCTAAATCGGAAGATGGTATTTGGCTAAAGGATCCTCGAAAAAATTGCAAATATCCAATAAAGTTTTTTTTTTTTTTTTTTTTTTTTTTAGTGTAGATTTAATGAATAGTTAATCTTCCCGCAGAAATTTAAAGAGTAAATTGCAAAACGGATAATATTTTCTGTGATATTTTATAGAAATATAATTTCAGTAAGGGTACACAGCATACACTGGGATATTTTGCATATTGAAACTGATAAAAAAAGATATTTAATTATTATTTATCAGTATTTCAGAAATTTAAAAAGAAATAAAATATTCTTGGTTAAAAACAAGTATAAGATTTAATTATTAGAAATCTTTGTTGCTAAAATAAACTAGAGAAAATATTAGTTTTTTTTCCAGTTTTAATCAGCTAGTTTTCGCGAGTATTGAGTCTAAGTATGGTTTATATTATTCTGTTTTTAGAACCGTAACTGATTTTCAAATTTTACAACATCTTGCTTGAAAATCCATACAAATCTAAGCTATTTTATAATAATTTACTGAAATAACAAAATCTTGATTTAATGCAGCATTTTTATTTATATATATATATATATATATATATAAGAAGAAATTGTTGAATTCAGGAAATTTTTCGAGCGTCGGCTTTCGATAGATATGCAGATTTGAGGATTTCGTGAACACGATTTGACCATTTTTAAAAAATGTCTGTGTGTGAATCAAAAATTTTTTAGATGCTGTATCTAATGAAACAAAGAACGAAATTTAACCAAACTTGATTATTATTGAACCTTGATTTAAATTAGTGATAATTACATTTGGGTATCAATTGCTCAACAGGTGACGTTGTCATCCTATTTTTTCATAACTTTTATAGCAGTATAAGACAAAATTTTATATAAATGTACATTATAATTATTTTTAACTTTTCAATGTGTAACTTTAAAAAATATATTTATGATAGTAATAGTCAGTCAGGGAAAATATTTTTATATGTAGTGCCATCGGGAGGAAAACACCACCGGAAAATACACATTTGAGGAGCTAACAGTCACGCTTTGCCCGGGTTTCGAAGTCACAATCTCCTGTTTTACAGGCCAACACCTTACCAACTGAGCGACTGGATAATGCATTTCCGTTCTTTACATTACAGAAGCAGATAAAGTCAATATCTGTGCTAATCATGCTATACGCACCAAAAAGGCTTCTGGAAAATTTTTGTTACCAATTGAAGTAACAATATGAAGTAACCAGTCTTCATTTGTATTACTGAACTAATTAAAAAAATGTAGTAACCTGTGCTGTATTCACGTTGAGAAAAACTTTATTTTTACAAAAAAAAATTTTACAGTATGGTTATTTAATCACTTTTTATACACGTTGGTCCATCGACAGTGATATTTGTCATCAAAATTCTCAATAAAAGTCTTGAAGTTTTTTTTTTTTGTAAATTTTACTTTGTAACCGTGAATGGTATATTTTATTACCCATCTTCTGTTTCACATACTAGAGCTAATTATTTAGTGAGGTTCGGTAATAGTCTGTCCTTTCAGTCACATAAATGTGAAAAACATCATTTGAATAAATTTACAAAAAAAAAAAAAAAAAAAAAAAAAAAAAATCACAAAAATGTGTCGAACAATGTCATGCATATTAGCTCTGCAATTTCTAAAACATTTTGCAAAACACCTATGCTATTTAAAATTAATATTCCGTCATGCTAACAAGTAAAAATCAATGTAGTTCTATTCGGAAAGCTGATATCAAAGTGGATCTAATGATTTTCCCCGTATTAAGAAACACAAAACAAACTCCTTTGGAATAATTTATAGGTGAGTAAGAAATATGTGTATAAAGTTCGTATTTGTAAAATATTTCGCATTAAATCTAAATATAAAAAATCATGACCAAATATAAGCAAAAAGCGGAATTTCCTCCTTTTTTTTTTCTCCTGTAAAAACTCTGCTAACATCATTAATTTCGTGATCATAGTATGCATTTTCAAATCCGGAAAAATGCATATTAAGAAACATTCCATCTTAATTCCAGAATGACATAACACATGACAGAAGCTTACCACACACGTGAAATATTTAGAATTAATCCACTTCTATCATTACCTGTTGTGGCAAAATGATTCTCTTTTCTTTTACTACTTCTTGTTTGTTTGTTTTGATTTTGGAGATAGTATAAAGAGCGAGAGATAGCTGGCATCACAAAGGTTTCACTGCCAGAAAAAATCGCTTGTGTATGTGTGTCTGTGTCTGGAGTTGTGCTGTGTAGACATAGTGTCGCACGCTCTGTTACTTCTGCTGACAAGCTAACGTTTCTACGTCGAATTCGTAATGACTTACGGGGCCCTACATCAAAATAGCAAAGTAAAAAAAAAATAGAAAAAAAAAAAAAAGATGAAATCTAATGAATTCTGTTCACGCAGTCGTATCTATTTGGCCATCGTTTGGAGCAACGTTTTCTGCTTGCATCTGGAAGTTATGTCATACATTGATGTTGGAGATATAACAGAACTTAGAATCGGTTTCGATATATTTTTAAATGATAGTATCGATAAAAATCTTTCTGCTATTGATCTGAAATGAAGTTGATTAAAATAAATCGAAGTGAATGAACTAAAAGTGGAATGCCGTGAGAGGAATTCAAGAGCACCGAGAAAAATGCCAAAGATTAAAATATTAATGATTAATTTTTCAATTAATGAAATTTATATTGACATTTGTTTGTTTTTAAATAATAAACTTCGGCACGCTACAAAAGCGACTGTAAAAAGTAATAATGAAATACAGAAGAAATTAATAAAATATTTGACTTTGATAGATTTTAATTTATTGCTATACAATACACATTTTTTTTATAATATGTTGAACGCTTTTGCACTCGCTTGAAGATGTTTTTTCACAAAACGAAGAGCGGGTTATCAGTGAAGATTATTTTTCTCGGGGTTGTTCGATTTATTTCTACGCATGAAAAATTCTACATCCTTTTAAATGATCAAATCCGTTTGTTTTCTGCAATGTTTAGTAAAACTGGTTAGTTTGGTTGAAGACCTTTAAGTGAACAAATTTAAAACAAATGGTTTGTATCGCGTTGCACTCTTTTTTTTTTTTTTTTCCTAAAATGCATAATTTATCAACTTTTAACTTATTGGCATTTCATAAAATTTTTCTTCAAAATGAAATAAGGAAATAATCATTTGAAATTTTTATACAGAATGAAATAATGAACGTAATAGCTTTGAAGGCTTAAATTGTGTTTGTGGTCCAAATTTTGCTTTCTGGGATAGAAAAAGTAGATGTCAAAAATTAATAAAATGATAATAAAGAAAAATTAAATATAATCATCCCTCTAAAATGGTTCTCCAAATGGAATAAGCCGCTCTCTAAAACTGGAGAGGAAATTTTAACCACTTTTCACTCCTTTCTCGTATTATATACTGAGTGAATTTCACTCAAATCATCCAACCGCTAAGACTAGCTCTGATTTGAGTTATGTGAAGCAATTTATATTTTGAGTAAAATCGAATCAGATTCGAGTGATAGTGTTTTTTATTAAAATAAATAAATAACAGTAATAATAAATGAATAAATAAATAAATTCTCAGTCATCTCTGACTGAAATCGAATATAAATCATCCAATGTGACTACTCTGGGTTAAGATTTCACATCTAAAGTGGTTAAATAGCCGTTTCCAGACTTTCTCCAATGAAATAATTCATTTATTTTGTATTTGTATTTTTATTTTGTAATTCTTGAAGTAAAATTCTGCGAATCCAACGAATCTTCTTAAAATAAATATTATACTTAAATTAGTGAAAATAGTTGAAAACAGGTCCCCGATTACAAACAAACATTTTAATTTGACTTACAAACGAGTTCTACACGAGTTAACTAGTTTTAAAAAACAAACACATTTTTTCCAGACTAAAATATACTGTATGGCTATGAGTTCAAAAATTAAAATAATGCATCTAGTTTGTTTACGACATAATTCTTGATCTTGATTTTAATTATCAGTAATATATATTATTAATTTTTTAAACTTTTACTTACGTTTTACTGAATATAATAAAAATATGATACATTTAGATTTAAATGAATTTTTAAATTAAAGAGGCGCATTATTCTTTAACTTTATAGGCTATATGTATTTCATTAAAGAAAATGAATAAATAATGAATTAAATAAAAAGTTTTTTAACTTATCTTTAACAATTCATTACTAACATTAATACATCGAAAAATATTCCATTTTATCAGTTGTAACAAAAAATTTTGTTATATTTATCAAGATAAAATTTACTTTCGGCACATTCACCAAAAGTTTTCTCAGGTCATCGCCAGTTATCCATAACGCCGACTTGATCAACATTTGTGAAGGGGCACCCAATGGACGGTCATCGCTACCCCTCACAGGGACAACACATACATGCCTTCTCCGGGATTCGAACACAGACCCAACCGTGTAGGAGTCAGGGACGCTAACCACTACACCGTTTGGGCGGCACAAATAGAAAGTGAATTATTCAAAAAAAAATTTTACTCAAATTAGTGTTTAAATTATTGCTTCCTTTTCTGAGTCGGTTAATTCACTCATACATTTTAAGAGAGTGGTAATTTAAATTCTCAGAAATTAATTACGTCTTCTTTGTATATACTCATCGTTAAAAGTAGTCTTGATGATTGACTGTTTTTTGGTAGAGCATTTCACTAGAACTGTCTTCTAAATTTTCCTTCTTTTTCCTCTAAACTTTTATCAGAAAGTGCAGTATTTATATCCGTCGATTTCTTAAATCCTCCCATTCCTGAATAATCAGGATATGATAGTTTTATACCGAGGAAAAATTATTATACATGTCAAGTTTCAGATCACCATAACATTTTACTATAGTGGGGGAAAAAGTCGAGAAAACCGCCCCTAAAATCAAAATGCAATCAAGACCTTTCCAGTAGAGGGCATAGAGTCCTGAAATCCCTCCCACTGTTTTACGACAGATTCCTGTCGAGTTATAAATTTTTCGATCCTCTTTGCGACAACAGGACTCTATTCTTAAAACATAAAAATCTCGGTCGATGTTTACCTTTTATCGCTATGCGAGACGGGGCCTGGCAATATATAGGAGGGCGCGGTTCCACAGTTTTATTTTTATGTGTCCAGCTTTATTTTATTTTATTTTTTTTTAACTTTAGCACACACTCCTTGAAAAAAAAAAAATAGATTTTCATCTTAGTGAAAAGTAGGCTAGGAAATTGGTAGCGCTCTCGAGATTTTATTATGGTGGAAAGAGTTTCTGTAAAAATTTACAAGGACTTTTACGATGTGATTGTTATTCGACGAGAGAAAGTTCTGCAGGATATATCGCTCCATCTCAATCTCAACTTCGGAAAATGTTTTCGGTTTCTTTGATAAAAAAAAATTCGAATTTTCCTACTTTTAATAAAATGCTGAAAAGTGGATTTGCACAGAATGTTCTGTAAGACCTAAAAATTGCAATTCCATCCATGCTATTAAAACAAAGGAACAAAGTAACAAACTAAAAATTACACCTGGTTTATTGAAGTAAAATTTAAACGTATTTTTTTTTTCTTTCCTTTATATATATATATATATATATATATATATATATATATATATATTATTTATTTTAATTTCTTAACACAACTTGTTTTTTTAATTAGAGGAATGTTTCCTGTTGTAGGCATAGTTTTGATTTTGTCTTATAACTTTTGATAGAGTAAATATAATGCAAACATATGAATACCAATGGAAAGCTAGAACCCTTAGCTAACGTCTGATAAAGTAACTGTATCAATTCCGTCATGCAACCAGAAAATTATCACCGATTTTCTGAATTGGTAATTTTAGGAGAAAAAAAATGTATACCCGGTTGTGGACACACTTGAAAAATACACTAAAAATAGGAATATGTAATAAGAAAAATCACCATAAATACAGAAATTAACAAAATTCATTCATTTTGTAAGGATTCAGTGGCCAAAATAATAACAGAAAATGGCATTTTCCCAATTTTATTGGTCATCTTCTTCATTCTCCAAATCAGAAGTGCAATGCATGCAAGTAAGATAATTTACATGTATATTGGCATGCTTCAAATGCACCAGGCGATCACACTTGTTGCATTTGATTGAGTTGACTCTTGTTAGGCGTGGTAGCAGATGCTCCAAACAGATGATGCAGAAGTCGACATCATTGTCAGATTGTGGATGTTCCTATTTTTAGCGCGCTTGGCCGGCAGTTTGACAGGTGGAATTGCCTTACTTTTCCGGGCTTCTTCTGGAGGGACGCAGATGCTGCGAGGAAGTCCATATTCTCGGGAAGTCGATTTTATGGTTTTCTTATCTATTAAGTAATCCTAAATAGCTTTAACCAACTCATTGAAATCCATATTTTTTTTTTTTTTTTTTTTTTTTTTTGATCGGTTGATTTTTTCCGGTGTTGTCATAGCTAAAAATGCCTAAGAATAAATGAAAACACTAATAAAATATGTTTAGTTGACATAAATGACCATACTTAACGATTTGTAAGTCAAACACACGCTTTAGATGAAAGAAAACAAGTGTACCTTCAACCGGTTACAGGAACGTGCCCACAACCGGGAGTAGCAGCCATTTTTATAATGACAGAAAAAGCAATTTTCGGTCCACATTTTGGCTGAATTCGATATTGCATCATAAAATATAATAAATATGCATTACACTTACAATTTTGAATTAATTCACTTCGATTTATCGCATTCTGAAAATATTCACAATTTACTTTTGCGTTGCTTTTATTCACTTTTTTTTTTTTTTTCCCTTTCGATGTTCTTGTAACAATATTTTTCTTTCTATCAAATCAATTAGAAACGTACGTTCTTTTGAAACAGAGTTAAAAAAAAAAAAAAAAAAAAAAAAAAGTGTACTGTTGAGTTTAACTGAGTATGTTCAGTTCAAACTTTTCACGCAAAGGGCAGATCACATTTCCTCTTTTTGAATATGAACTTCTCAAAACTAAATCTCAAACAACCATCCAGGAAAAGTCACGTAGGAGAAAAATGATACTACAGTATTTCCAATATTTGATGATTACTAATGTTCCGAGATGGGAGAAGGAAGTTGATTTTCTTCTAAAGAACACACGTTCTCAGCATGCAACAATCTATAACTTAATAAGTAGAAGATTCTACAAGTTCTCAACTGTAACTAATTAACCATCTTAGAATTGCACGCTAGGATGCTTCGAAATCTATCAAGTTATCATCATAAACGCAGTAGGTAGCCTATTCTCTTTTAGGGCCCCTTTTAAAAGATGACCACCTTTAATTAAAAATAGCTCGATGAAATTCAATTTGACCATGTGGGTCCCCAGATTGCGATTAAGAAAATAGAATGTTTGATTGAAATCTTTTCAGTCCAATTGATTTCGTTTAAAAATTTTATCAGAATATTTTTTCAGTGAAATATTTTTTTTTTTTTTTTTTTTTAATGCTTTTGACGAGCTAAAAAGCATAAATTGGTGAATAATATATGTACCTCCCTCCACCTACCCCCCCCCCCCCCCAAAAAAAAAAAAAAATAAAAATAAAAAATTATTTGAGTTAATTGCGTGACTTTCATTCGTCTCCTTTAATTTATGTTACGTACTTGAATTTAATAAATAGTCTATAATAATTTCGCGTTTAATAAACATTTAAAGGGAAAATAACTTTACTATTTTTAGCACTACAAGGTAAAAGAATTTAATACAAAAATAAAATTCCATTTTCTGCATGTGTAAAAGAAATGTATTAATGAAAAAAAATAAATAAATAGATTTTTTTTTTAAAAACATAAAGAATCCTAAAATTATTTGTAAAAAAATAATGTATAGAAAATTTTATGCACAAAATAATTGAAGAAACAAATAATTTAATGCTATGTTGCTTTGTATCAATTTCTTATTGATAAAAACCGAATAAATAAATTAAATATATACATATATATATATATTAGAAATGTTTGGGAATGAAAATATTCTATTGAAACTTCCTTTGTAACTGCGCACATCATCCTGTGTTTTTAATGAGAATTAATGTAATTTTATTAAAATGTTTTCAAGGAATAAATATTGCTTTCTTTTGTAAACAAAGCCAGTTTTAATACATTAAATATTCTCAGAAAATGCTTAAAACATTCAAAAATTTAATATTAACTAGCCTTTCCCACGCAGAACATGTGCGTGATAGTACGTACATACTAATACAATTTTCAGAAAAATCGCTTAAATAAAATCACAGGAAATTTTCAGTTTTTCCCTTTATTATTAATATTATTATTATTTAAAAAGAAGATTTAAATCTTTGACATTTGCATTATAATTTCAATTTTAGAAAATAATTTTTTTTTTCCTCAGCTAAGTTAAAAATTCATATAATTGAATTATTGTTATATGAAAAATCAAATATTTCCTAAAATTGGATAGAATTAAATTACCATATCACCATACGTAACAGAAATTCGATAGCTAATAAATGTATGTGCAAACTAAATAAACTGATAAAAAGAAATAAAGTTTATTCTGTTTCTAATGAATGAAAAGTATAATAGATGACGCCACTATCATCCTGCTTAATAGCCACCATTAAATGCGCCCTAACTGGCTTTAAATTCTTCTAAATATGAGATTTTGAGCATACGTTTCAACAGAAAAGGTTAATAATTTTTCAAAATGTGTATTTTAAATGTATTTTAAACTTTTGTAGGCCAAATTTCTAGCAGCCAAATTTATGCTTTGGGTCTGGGTTGACTAATCAGATACCAACTTACGTCACCATCATACCGTTTCGACAAAATTTAATCGTAACTGGTCCGCGTTAGAGAAATATTATATAGATTTTTCATTATTATTCTCGTAAAAAATGTAATTTATTGATTTTTCCAAATTTTTATAAATGTATGCGAAATTGTATAATAAGTTCTTATCCTACGTGTCAAAAATAATGGAATAATTTAAAATATGAGGCAGTTTCAGCACATTATAATAATAAAGTTGGTATATCTAAAGTTCATTCAATGCTTTTATTCATAGGGTTGTCGTTAGCGGTATTCCTATGTGTAGAAAAGCTGATGTATGTAAAACGATAGAAAATCATTTGTATGTCTTAACAATAATATACTCAAAGAGAATACGCATAACAAAGAAAAAAAAAAAGTGTGCATCAGATAACATAATGAATAGCCTATCGTATTTTGATTGAGGTAAGGCTTCACTTGAGCTAATTTTATGCCTATAGCTGAATTGCTGGAAAGATGCTTCCTCATCCTCTTCAGAATACCTTAGTTTTGTCTCTCGTCCAATTCATTGAATGAAATAATAAAAGCTGAGTATACGCTTATCAATTTGCCATTAAGGAAATTATTGTGTCTTGGACTCTTAGCTTTATAATAGTATATGTCTCAGACATTATCATCAATATCTTTCAATTTATCCGGTCAGTTTCTTATTTCCAATTTGTGTTATTCTATGTATTGGTTTATTTTGCTTCTGTGAATGATTTAAAAAATATTTTTTAAATAATTTCAAATATTTATCCTCATTGCTATCTAGATAGAAAATAGGTGAAATTTCTGCACACGAAATAAAAACGCAAGTGTGCTATTTCTGAAAGGAATGTACCGTTTCGACGTTTAAAAGGAAAAAAAAAAATCATTTTTATGATGATTTTATGTGACATATATATAATGGCGCCATTTTTCAAATGCAAGAAAATGTTTATACTCATTTAACCTCTGCTAATATTCCCTGCTATTATTATTTTAACCTCTGATAAGTATATATAAATAATTATTCTTGAGGAATAGAAGTATGCCGTTTCTATGTTAAAAAAAAAAAAACCCTTCATTTTTAGTTTTTTTTTTTTTTTTTTTTTTTTATTACTTCCATTACCCGACTACCGTAGGTAATGGAAGTATTGTATTCGGTCAAAAAATTCGATATCGAGTTTTCACCTAATTTACATGTTTTAAAGTATCTTAAGTCCAGAAAAGGAGTTTTTTGCAATTTGTCAGTGTGTGTGTATGTATGTGTGTGGGTAATCTTCCAACTATCGTATCTCCGAAACTAATAAAGATAGAACAACGAAACTTCACATTTCACACATGTCAGGTGTACAGATAATTTTCCCAACTTTTCGCGACTATTGAAAAACCAGAAGTGGAACATAGGAAACAGGATATGGGGCCATAAGTTCGTATCGCAAAAACGACTCTAATGATTTTTTTTTAAGTTGATATATAAATACCCTATTACATGACCTTTCGTATATATTAGTTGGTTAGTTCAGGAAAATTGAGAGGCGCCTTGTGTAAGTAGGTCAGTTTGAGGTCTCACAAGTGCGTTCAGTTAAAAACGGCTGTACGGATTTTTTTCAAACTCGCTATATTAATTCCTTTTTAGATATCCTCTCGTATGTAATTATTGTTTTCTTGTTAAAAATTGAGTTTGCCAAGGTTTGGTGAAAGTCTGTATCTCAAAAACGGCTCTAACGATTTATTTGAAAATTGCTATATAAACCCCTTTTAGAATCCTTTTGCATATATTACGTGGTTATTACAGGAAAAATAACAATCATACTTATGATTAGGTAGGTCAATTTTAGATATCATAATTTGGCATTTTAAAAAGCGGCTATACCGATTTATTTTATTTTATTTATTTTTTTGTATTCGTTATGTAAACTCTGTTTTACATGTCTTTATACATGCGTCAGTTTTCTTTTACAGGAATAATGTTAAGTGTCTAATTTATTAGGTCAATTTTATGTGTTCTGGCCATGGCCATGTGAAAAAATGCATGATGCATGTAATACGTGTAATAGGTGTATAATGGAAGTCGTGTGGTTGTTACACAACAGATTTTTTTTTTTTTTTTTTTTTTTTTTTTATGGCGCCATTTTTGAAATGCAAGAAAATACATATTTATACTCGTTTAGATTTAATTCTTGAGCAAACAAACAAGCGATTATCTCTCATGCACTGTTACAAATAATAATAATAATAATAATAATAATAAATATTGCTTTGATTTAATATTTTAACACTAATAATTTCACGTAGCTCTTAAACGAGAAAATATCTTTTTTTTTTTCGGTTTAAAATAAATAAATAAATAAATTGTGAATTTAAATATTGTAAAACCATAAAATCGTTTACTGCAAAAACAATTTTCCGAATCTGGGAATCTGCTTAAAATAAAGTAATTAATAAGTATATTTTACTTGTTTATTTATTTATTTTGTTTCGTTTTGTTTTGAAAATATAAAAAGGACATGAAAAATACACAGTTAAATACATAATCAAAAGCAATTATTAAGAAACAATGTCCAAGTACTTATATATATGGACTATAGACATCATTTAATATCGTATGTGTCAGAATGGTAAATTACTTTTTAAAAGTTTCAAGCATTTTGTAAAAATATTTTAACTACTACTTTATTCATTTTTAAAATGTGAGCATACTATGTTCTTCTTAAAAGTATCAGAAGTTAAATCACACCTCTATATACTTTTTATTTATGCAAATAGTGTAACATTAAAAAAATATGTATGTGGCCCTGTAAAAAAAAAATTAAAAAAAAAATGCTATTTTCTATAGTAAGTGTAGAGTAAGCAATTTGTTTTCTTTTTTCTTTTTTCTTTTTTTTTTTTTTTTTTTTTTAGGACTGAGGGCCTATTAGTCTCAGACAGTGATTTTTGCGTTATCGTTTTCGATAGTTGGACATTTATCGAAATCTAAAATTTATCGAAAATATAATTGAATAATTTGAAAGCGATGTTATAATTGGGAAAAAAAAAACTAATAGTCCTCCGTCCTAAACTAAATTCTGCTTTTGCCAGAATTTCATCAAAACCCTTTTTTTTTTTTTTTTTTTTTTTTTTGAAAGAAAAAGAAAAGAAAATTAATAATAATCAGTATCGTTGCAAGAGATATCGAAAACGTTTTTTTTAATAATTTTAAATTAGGAAATAATTAGTGTGCGTGCAATAATATGAAATAAAAATAAATAAAAATATGAATTTAATGATTTGATTTTTTTTTTTTTTTTTTTTTTTTTTCTTTAGAAAAAATTATTTCCATATGGCAGACATTATTTCCTTTTGTTTTAACGAATCTACAAATTAAATAAAAAAGAGAAAGAAAGAAATCTTAAAGCATTTTTAAATCATGACATGTTATTAGTTTTACCACATAATGATGCAAATCAGCAATTATAAATAATAAATCCCGTAATTCACTTCAGAAGTTTTATGTTTTTTAAATCAATATTAGACATTTTCATAGCGTCCACAAAAAAAGCTTCCATTTTTTTATTATTAGGATTATTATTATTTTTTCTTTTTTTAGAAATAGTCTGCAACTATTAAAACTCATTTCTAAAAAATGGAGCTCAAAGGCAATGAAGTATCCGAATTCTCTTTTTCATGTGTTCTTTTAAAAGAACCAAAAATGCCACAGATTCAGTAGAGAGCTTTTGTTACGAATTACAGTAAATATATAAAATTTGCTTTTATTTGAAACTCATTAACACCGTCAATACGTATATTAGCTTGTTACATAAATTAACACAAATTCGAACCTCTTTGTGCACTGTCAGTAGTGAGATAATGGGGGTTCACCGACAGAGGATGTGGAGGATGTGTGATGTGTTGATGTGCTAACGCGCACATCAATCGCATCATCCCCATTCACTACTACCATTTCAACAGATATAAGCTAGAAATTAACCTTCTATAGTATTAGACATTTGGTTTTAGGTATTGTATTATCCTATTAACAGTTTTTGAATAATAAAAAAATAATCCTGTTTTCTCAAAACCTTCGTTTAAGTTTAGTTAGAAAAATTTTTAATATTAAAGTTAAGTCGTGAAATTACTTTTCATACTTAGAATATGTAATCTTTAGAAAAATTGTAAAACAATTTTCCTTTGAATACATTCCTGTGTTTTTTTAATAACATAAATTTATAAAAAATTTAATTTTTTCTTTTTAATAAATTAATTTTTATAATAATCATGCTTTTCTTAAAATGTGTATTTAGAATTAGTGTTAAAGTTAGTAGTGTTTAAATTAAGTCATCAAATTACTTTATATTATATTTTCTTTTAATAAAACAGTTTTCTTTTCTTCTTCGCCTTTTTTCTTTTAACATATTAGTAAAATTCACAAACATTCTAAAAAATAACAATTCTGAAATAAAACAGACACGGTTTACAGTTAATTAAAAACTTTATTGCAACGTTATTTCCACATGGTGTTTCCAAAATTCTTTAATCTTGCTTACATCACAAAATTAGTACACACATATAATTTATCAAATACAACAAAGTTTGCAACATTCATTTTTTACAAGTATTCATCTAGTAAGTTGTCATTACAATAATTAGTATATACAATTTCGTCAACAATAACGAAGGTTACAATATAAAATCTTGAACAATTTTTACACTATTTACAAATATTTTCAAAGTTTCTATGTATTAAGTTAACATAATTATTATATACATATAATTATAACACTTATAACGAAGTTTACAGTAGAGTTAATTACAGTATAGTTTACAATATCTTCGGCAATTTTTACAATATTTAAGCTTAAAGTTCTACATTTTGATCAATTTCGCAATGTCCATATGCTAAACTTGTTATCCCATCATCTAAGATGAATCTTTTATCATCGAAGGGACTTAAACTTATTTTATTTTGGTAGATTGTGTACAGTTTATGATTTTCTTGGCCTATTTTTATTTGTTTTTCAATACTTGTTTTTTGTTGTTGTAAACATTGTAAATAGTCTTCATGACTAATTTTATGTCGCACAACCTGAGTGGATACACCTTTCGCTCTCTTTTTTTCATCTTTACATGATTTTATGGAATACATTTTTGCCTTCAATCCGACAAACTCTATAGCTATTTCACCACTCAATTCATCTTTAAATTTCCCAATGACTTTTTTGTTTTCATTAGAATAAAGAGGATGATCTATAGGATAATCAGAAAAATCAAAGATAGATGTATTACTGTGCATATCTTTATATATGTCATCTGTTGTAATATGATACGTTAGTGAATCAGTATCAGCAAATAAGAGCGTCGCTTGGTTGTTATATAATGGCTTTATGTAATTGTAGTGAAAATTATACATTAGGAGTTTAGAAAGTTCAAGAATGCAAAACCCAACATAAATAGGACGATTCATCAGAATGCTTGTTTTAAGTCTTTCGACAGCAGTTAGATCTTCGTCATAAGTTTTAAATGATTTAAAGGTGGGAGATGCTACTAATTTTACTGCTCTTTTAGAAGTGTTACTACAAAGTTCAATATTACGTCTTTTTCGCAAGTTTTCCATAGTTTTTCCGTAAACGCTGTTATTTAAAAGCTTGAAAAAGTCCTTTTCAAAGGATGATGAAGCTTGTTTACGTTTTTCGGTGTTGAATAATATATATTTTTCCAACCAAGGAGCTTGTTTAAATTGAATGGCTTTATGCACTGCTGTAACTTTCAATCCTAATTGAAGATAGAGTTTTAAATTTCTATAATGCACCACATAATTTTTCTTGTTTTGAAGGTTAGGTATTAATTTTGGCGTCCCAACATATTTTCTATTGTGAAGTAAACTTTTGGCATAAGGTGACAACATTTCTTCGGTTAAGGTTAATCTTTCAGGTGCAAGTGGATAATCGTTATGGGTATGATGGAGGTGCTGAGGGTAATCGAGATCAACTTCAAAAATATAGCCGATATCAGAATCATCTCGAAGAGATAGAATCCAGTCTTCAGTTATACCATTTATATCGATCCATTTAAAGTTTCCGTAGGGTAAGTACTGGGACATAGCCCAACCGTAAAGGTTATTAGCATCCCAGTACATTATATAACTATTGGGTTCATCTGGATTATAATCACTCATATAAGGGTTGTTTGCTCTGGTCAATCTTCTGCTAATCATGCTAATTCCACCTCGAATCCCTTTTTCTATTAACAACAACATATTAATGTCTGTTAAGAGCTCTAGAGGTGTTTCAGTCATTTTTAGGCATGCTTGCCATGCAAGTCCAGGAGTGGTAAAAAGGTGCGCACAATCAATTTTATAATAACGCATGCAAAGTTCTCTGAAATTCTGAAATACATCGGCGAGTAATAAAACATCAGTTTTTACATATAAATTATGGTAATCACCAAGATTTTTCATATTAAATGTATTCCAAATTTTTTGGGCATGTTCATAATCATCCTCAGAAATGGGCTCTTCTGTCAAAGAATTATAAAATGCAGAAGGGGGAGGGAGTGATGGTTCTTCGAATTTATTAAAGCAGTTAAAATAGTCGTATGGGTAAACACCTTTGCGTGTTAGTAAATCTAAACATGTGTTAACGGGGAAATTTTCTTTCAAAATCTTAAACTGAGAAGAGTTGAGGTTTTTCACAAGTTTTTCCAATGACGTGGGAAGAAATTGAAACGAATCCAAAAATATTAACTGAATAGGATATCCAGGTTTCTTTAATCTAAAGGTAATATAATTTTCTAGGGATGTGGCAATAACTTCTATTTGATGATCTTTATATTTTCCAAGTTTTGTCATAATATGATGACCATCATAATTTTTCAAATTGTGAAATATGACAGGAATATTCTTTGATTGTTTAAAGTTAAGGTTGCAGGAAGCATGTAATGCTCCTCTATAAGCTCCCGAAATATGACAATGATCTCTGACACGATCATTATGAAAAGGTTTTTTACACAAAGTGCAAAGTTTAGCTTCTTGAAAAGCTTTCTCCTCCTCTAGAGTTAATTTCATAGGCTTTATTTCCATTAATTTTTGAGCAAGCATCTCTTTTTCTTGCATAATTTGATCTAAAAAGTGCTCAACAGCATTTTCACCACGATAAATTACAATTGGTTTAATAGAGTGTCCATCAGGACCGATAATAACATATGCATAGCCACAAGGCTCATGGTATGCAATTTTTTCACTATGTGAAATATCTGAAGAAGGTGAAACTGAGGTAATAGGTACAAGAAGACTTTCAAAATCGGCATATATTGTATAGGCAACAGGGTGTTGTAAGTGTGTACCAGAAAATTTTAAAATATTATTTTCCTCAGAGGGCATTTTAATAACTTGCACTTCATGTTCTTGACAGTACTGGATATGTGATTTCAATAAATCTTCTCTAGTGAAACGATGCAGACATCTAAAACAGTAATATGCAGCAGTCTTGTGTTTGGTTAAATCACCAAGAAGACGTGAAAAGTTTCGGATGAGACAATAATGTTGCCTTTCATCATCAGAAATTAGTAATAAGTTGATTGTATCAGTGTCTTCTCGGGGAGAAATGTACAGGGGACACACTTCATCGTCTTCATACCCGAAGACATTAATCCGTAAATCATTCATCTTTTCAATAATAGATATCTTTGTTATAGGTACAGGACATGTTACATTACCTAGTTTAATTGTATCTTCCTGGGATATGTAATGAGACACACGTTCTGGTTTCTCACTAAAATGCAAATTCAGTTTATAAGCAATTAAGCACCAAATGAGACATTTATTATCTTCATTTTGAATGTTTAGCACAGCTTTTTTTGCAGCGAGTTTTGAAGGTAGCTTAATATAGCTGCTAGCAGCTAGAGGGTGATATTTAGCTATTTTCAGTTCTAGATAATGAATTTTTTTAAAAATCCATCCAGATCCTCGCTGGATGAATTCTTCAAGTGACTTATTAATTTTTACATATCCTTCGCTAATATGCTGTTCAATGGTATCATCTAAAAGTTCGATAATACAGGAACTTCTAAAATATGTATATGTCTCTTCCATGTCATCATCAGGTTTTTTGCGTTCTAGTGAAACTTTCATCACCATATACCACTTCAAGGCATGCTTTTCCTTTAACTCACTTTGAAGTTTTTCATGTACTTGAGGCTGTATATATGATTGAAATACTTCTAAATCACACTCATTATTCTCATTGGGATAAAAAATCACTGTATTAAACACGCTAGAAGTGTTAATCTGTTTTTTAATCCTTTTAGACTTTACAGCAGGTGCAGTTCTCTTCCGTTTTCCAGTAACAAGTTCGTGCTCTTGACGCTTGTGAGATATTAATTCAGATTTTAGATCAAACACTTTATCACAGTCACTGCAGGTGTATCGGGAACTTTGGTGATATTTTAAATGTCTTTGAAAGTTATCAAAGCGGGAAAAAACTAGATCACATTGTTGACACTTTATCAGAGATACTTCATCTTTACTTTTATGAAGTAGCATGTGACGAATCAAGTTTGACTTCACGCTGAACATCTTTTCACATTCATCGCACTTAAACAACTTTTCTTTCAGATGACTTTTCTCATGCCGATTCAACAACCATCTCTGAGAAAATTCTTTTTCACAAAAAGAACAATTTAAACTTGGCAACGCTTTCAAAACATTCTTGTCAGCAGGTAGAGATTGGTTTTTATGTATCAACGTATGACGAATCAAGTTTGATTTTAGGCTGAATCCTTTTCCACAGTCATCACACTTGAATAACTTTTCATCTGAATGGCTCATCAAATGTCGATTAAGTAACCACGTTCTTGAAAATGTCTTCTTACATATTGGACAACTCTGAAAAAAATTAATAAAAGGTTTGTTTTAGAATTTTTATACTCATAAAAAGTAATTAAAAAAGTTTTCTTAACATAGTTTTATTGTACTTGATTCTATTATTTTTACTAATGCAATGTAAAAAATACATTTGCATAAAAATATTTACTATCTTAAACAATTTCCCTAACATAGTTTTACTAATGCAATGTAAAAAATACATTTGCATAAAAATATTTACCATCTTAACCAATTTTCCTAACATAGTTTTACAAATTTGCACTAATGCAATGTAAAAAAATACATTTTGCATAAAAATATTTACTATCTTAAGCAATTTCCCTAACATAGTTTTACAAATTTTTACTAATGTAATGTAAAAAAAATACATTTGCATAAAAATACTTGTTACCTTAAACAATTATTCTTAACATAATGTTGTAAATTTTTACTCACGCATTGTTTAATTCTATTTTTAGAAAGGTTTCTTTACAAACGTGAAAAATTTTCCTATCATGAATATGTACTAACATAAAATATATTGCATTTCTAAGAAAAAATACTCAACTCACCTTATTTTTATCACTCAATGAGCTTAAGAGCAGCGGAACTGTAGGAGGCTTGTCACTAATCATCTGAAAGGAATAAAAAACTTAGGTTAGAATAAAAATCTCTAAAAAATCATTAAAATATAATAAAAAAATCTTTTAAAATGGAAAAATGTAAAAGAATTAAGATTGAATTAATACAAGTTTAAAAAAAGATATTGTTTCGTTCAAGAAAAAAACTTACAAAGGATGGTTGAGGTTCTTCATGCACATTCTTTGCACACGATTCTTCAATCTTCAACATTTCTTCTCTTGGCAAACCATAGTTGATGAAAAACTAAAAAAGTAAATGGTTTTCATTTAAAATATATTAAAAATTCACTGTTGCAAAATAATTATTAAGTTATTAGAGTCCTTTTAAAGAAAATTAATTCTTTGAATCAATCAAATGCTAACTATTCATCCTACCAAAATACTATTTCTAAAAAATTCTTCATTACAATGTGTAAACATCAACAAAATGTAAAACCATGTTGAAAGATCTTTATAAAGTTAAAGTGAAATGCATACAAACAAACTCGTTAACCATAGATAATGTATAACATAAAAATTAAAGCATAAGTTTATTAAAAAATTTCTGAAAAATACATTACCAATTTTAAAACATTCATAAAAGAAAAAATATATTTCTGATTTCAAAAATGCATATATATTATGGAAAAATTCTTTTAATTGATTAAACAAACATTTTATCAACATTTTTAATATAACACTGATTAATAATTTTCATATGAATTAAAATGAAACTAGAACAATTTCAAAGAATCACTAAATGATCAACTTACTTTGTCATCAACAGGCAACAATGATGAGTTCTGGTTAATTTCCATATCGAAATAAAAAAAATCTTAAACTTTCACTCTCAATAAACAAACAGGCAAGATCAATGCAAGGTCGAACAGAAAGCAGGTCTAAACAAGTCTGAAAGACGCTACAGCAAAGCCGACGTTGAAACAACAGAGAGAATAAATATACGTCCGTTCAGATCGAAAGTAGGTAAGCGAATGACAAATTAGATTCAATTTCTTAATTACTAATGGAGAAAAAATAGGCTATCCCATTTCTAAGCATAGGGGTGTCAGGTTTAATGGACTATTCCACTATGTTGAAGAGGGACGACAGGTTTTGTGAAATAAACTAACAGTGAGATTAAATAATCATTATACATCACATTTTGATTAATTATTATACTATGTCAATCTATTTTTTATACAGAGGGAAAAAATGTATTAAATGAAAACTTTCACAAACACTTGTTATTAATGATACATAAAAATATTTTTTAAATTATAAAAAAACTTACAAGTTTTAATCATGTAGAACATAGATTAAAATTTCAGAGTGTAAACACAATCTATACCTGGAGAATTTTCCTTAATTAAACATGAAAACAACACATAATCACTCTAAAAATACTTAATTAATCATGTTTTAATTAACAATTAACATTCATTGCATACAATTTATTCATTAACGAACTTGTATTGCATTCTAACACACTTATATTTTCATTAAAACTGTAAAATCGCTACTTAAACATTCGAAAAACAGTTAATTACTTTAATTAATTACTTTAATCAACAATTATCAAGCATTTCATTAAACATTTGACACACTAGAGTTGTATTAAAGCACAATTTTTCATTGAAATATAAAAAAAACTGTAAAACATCATTTAATTGCCCAAAAACCACTTAATTACTTTAATTAATTACTTTAATCAACAATTATCAATCATTGCATTAAACATTTGACACACTGGAGTTGTATTTAAGCACAATTTTTAATTGAAATATAAAAAAAACTGTAAAAACATCATTTAATTGCCTAAAAACTACTTAATTACTTAATTAATTACTTTAATTAACCATTCGTTATCTTAAACACGCATGACATTAAACATTTTACATATCTAAATTATATTATAACACCATTTTTCTTAAAAATACTAATAAAACATTGAAAAGTGACTTATTCCCCTGAAAATTCATTAATTTCCTTAATTATCATTAATTAAAGCTAATAAACAACACTTAAACACCTGAAAAATACTTAAGTACCTTAATTTAGCATAACTGACATCAAAAAACTCAAAAATTAATTAGAGGATTTTTGAGTTAGAGTAGAACCTTGGCCTTTCTTACCGCCTTTCTTACCTACTAAATGTTGTTTTGTTTTTTGAGTTTTTTGATGTCAGTTATGCTAAATTAAGGTACTTAAGTATTTTTCAGGTGTTTAAGTGTTGTTTATTAGCTTTAATTAATGATAATTAAGGAAATTAATGAATTTTCAGGGGAATAAGTCACTTTTCAATGTTTTATTAGTATTTTTAAGAAAAATGGTGTTATAATATAATTTAGATATGTAAAATGTTTAATGTCATGCGTGTTTAAGATAACGAATGGTTAATTAAAGTAATTAATTAAGTAATTAAGTAGTTTTTAGGCAATTAAATGATGTTTTTACAGTTTTTTTTATATTTCAATTAAAAATTGTGCTTAAATACAACTCCAGTGTGTCAAATGTTTAATGCAATGATTGATAATTGTTGATTAAAGTAATTAATTAAAGTAATTAAGTGGTTTTTGGGCAATTAAATGATGTTTTACAGTTTTTTTTATATTTCAATGAAAAATTGTGCTTTAATACAACTCTAGTGTGTCAAATGTTTAATGAAATGCTTGATAATTGTTGATTAAAGTAATTAATTAAAGTAATTAACTGTTTTTCGAATGTTTAAGTAGCGATTTTACAGTTTTAATGAAAATATAAGTGTGTTAGAATGCAATACAAGTTCGTTAATGAATAAATTGTATGCAATGAATGTTAATTGTTAATTAAAACATGATTAATTAAGTATTTTTAGAGTGATTATGTGTTGTTTTCATGTTTAATTAAGGAAAATTCTCCAGGTATAGATTGTGTTTACACTCTGAAATTTTAATCTATGTTCTACATGATTAAAACTTGTAAGTTTTTTTATAATTTAAAAAATATTTTTATGTATCATTAATAACAAGTGTTTGTGAAAGTTTTCATTTAATACATTTTTTCCCTCTGTATAAAAAATAGATTGACATAGTATAATAATTAATCAAAATGTGATGTATAATGATTATTTAATCTCACTGTTAGTTTATTTCACAAAACCTGTCGTCCCTCTTCAACATAGTGGAATAGTCCATTAAACCTGACACCCCTATGCTTAGAAATGGGATAGCCTATTTTTTCTCCATTAGTAATTAAGAAATTGAATCTAATTTGTCATTCGCTTACCTACTTTCGATCTGAACGGACGTATATTTATTCTCTCTGTTGTTTCAACGTCGGCTTTGCTGTAGCGTCTTTCAGACTTGTTTAGACCTGCTTTCTGTTCGACCTTGCATTGATCTTGCCTGTTTGTTTATTGAGAGTGAAAGTTTAAGATTTTTTTTATTTCGATATGGAAATTAACCAGAACTCATCATTGTTGCCTGTTGATGACAAAGTAAGTTGATCATTTAGTGATTCTTTGAAATTGTTCTAGTTTCATTTTAATTCATATGAAAATTATTAATCAGTGTTATATTAAAAATGTTGATAAAATGTTTGTTTAATCAATTAAAAGAATTTTTCCATAATATATATGCATTTTTGAAATCAGAAATATATTTTTTCTTTTATGAATGTTTTAAAATTGGTAATGTATTTTTCAGAAATTTTTTAATAAACTTATGCTTTAATTTTTATGTTATACATTATCTATGGTTAACGAGTTTGTTTGTATGCATTTCACTTTAACTTTATAAAGATCTTTCAACATGGTTTTACATTTTGTTGATGTTTACACATTGTAATGAAGAATTTTTTAGAAATAGTATTTTGGTAGGATGAATAGTTAGCATTTGATTGATTCAAAGAATTAATTTTCTTTAAAAGGACTCTAATAACTTAATAATTATTTTGCAACAGTGAATTTTTAATATATTTTAAATGAAAACCATTTACTTTTTTAGTTTTTCATCAACTATGGTTTGCCAAGAGAAGAAATGTTGAAGATTGAAGAATCGTGTGCAAAGAATGTGCATGAAGAACCTCAACCATCCTTTGTAAGTTTTTTTCTTGAACGAAACAATATCTTTTTTTAAACTTGTATTAATTCAATCTTAATTCTTTTACATTTTTCCATTTTAAAAGATTTTTTTATTATATTTTAATGATTTTTTAGAGATTTTTATTCTAACCTAAGTTTTTTATTCCTTTCAGATGATTAGTGACAAGCCTCCTACAGTTCCGCTGCTCTTAAGCTCATTGAGTGATAAAAATAAGGTGAGTTGAGTATTTTTTCTTAGAAATGCAATATATTTTATGTTAGTACATATTCATGATAGGAAAATTTTTCACGTTTGTAAAGAAACCTTTCTAAAAATAGAATTAAACAATGCGTGAGTAAAAATTTACAACATTATGTTAAGAATAATTGTTTAAGGTAACAAGTATTTTTATGCAAATGTATTTTTTTTACATTACATTAGTAAAAATTTGTAAAACTATGTTAGGGAAATTGCTTAAGATAGTAAATATTTTTATGCAAAATGTATTTTTTTACATTGCATTAGTGCAAATTTGTAAAACTATGTTAGGAAAATTGGTTAAGATGGTAAATATTTTTATGCAAATGTATTTTTTACATTGCATTAGTAAAACTATGTTAGGGAAATTGTTTAAGATAGTAAATATTTTTATGCAAATGTATTTTTTACATTGCATTAGTAAAAATAATAGAATCAAGTACAATAAAACTATGTTAAGAAAACTTTTTTAATTACTTTTTATGAGTATAAAAATTCTAAAACAAACCTTTTATTAATTTTTTTCAGAGTTGTCCAATATGTAAGAAGACATTTTCAAGAACGTGGTTACTTAATCGACATTTGATGAGCCATTCAGATGAAAAGTTATTCAAGTGTGATGACTGTGGAAAAGGATTCAGCCTAAAATCAAACTTGATTCGTCATACGTTGATACATAAAAACCAATCTCTACCTGCTGACAAGAATGTTTTGAAAGCGTTGCCAAGTTTAAATTGTTCTTTTTGTGAAAAAGAATTTTCTCAGAGATGGTTGTTGAATCGGCATGAGAAAAGTCATCTGAAAGAAAAGTTGTTTAAGTGCGATGAATGTGAAAAGATGTTCAGCGTGAAGTCAAACTTGATTCGTCACATGCTACTTCATAAAAGTAAAGATGAAGTATCTCTGATAAAGTGTCAACAATGTGATCTAGTTTTTTCCCGCTTTGATAACTTTCAAAGACATTTAAAATATCACCAAAGTTCCCGATACACCTGCAGTGACTGTGATAAAGTGTTTGATCTAAAATCTGAATTAATATCTCACAAGCGTCAAGAGCACGAACTTGTTACTGGAAAACGGAAGAGAACTGCACCTGCTGTAAAGTCTAAAAGGATTAAAAAACAGATTAACACTTCTAGCGTGTTTAATACAGTGATTTTTTATCCCAATGAGAATAATGAGTGTGATTTAGAAGTATTTCAATCATATATACAGCCTCAAGTACATGAAAAACTTCAAAGTGAGTTAAAGGAAAAGCATGCCTTGAAGTGGTATATGGTGATGAAAGTTTCACTAGAACGCAAAAAACCTGATGATGACATGGAAGAGACATATACATATTTTAGAAGTTCCTGTATTATCGAACTTTTAGATGATACCATTGAACAGCATATTAGCGAAGGATATGTAAAAATTAATAAGTCACTTGAAGAATTCATCCAGCGAGGATCTGGATGGATTTTTAAAAAAATTCATTATCTAGAACTGAAAATAGCTAAATATCACCCTCTAGCTGCTAGCAGCTATATTAAGCTACCTTCAAAACTCGCTGCAAAAAAAGCTGTGCTAAACATTCAAAATGAAGATAATAAATGTCTCATTTGGTGCTTAATTGCTTATAAACTGAATTTGCATTTTAGTGAGAAACCAGAACGTGTGTCTCATTACATATCCCAGGAAGATACAATTAAACTAGGTAATGTAACATGTCCTGTACCTATAACAAAGATATCTATTATTGAAAAGATGAATGATTTACGGATTAATGTCTTCGGGTATGAAGACGATGAAGTGTGTCCCCTGTACATTTCTCCCCGAGAAGACACTGATACAATCAACTTATTACTAATTTCTGATGATGAAAGGCAACATTATTGTCTCATCCGAAACTTTTCACGTCTTCTTGGTGATTTAACCAAACACAAGACTGCTGCATATTACTGTTTTAGATGTCTGCATCGTTTCACTAGAGAAGATTTATTGAAATCACATATCCAGTACTGTCAAGAACATGAAGTGCAAGTTATTAAAATGCCCTCTGAGGAAAATAATATTTTAAAATTTTCTGGTACACACTTACAACACCCTGTTGCCTATACAATATATGCCGATTTTGAAAGTCTTCTTGTACCTATTACCTCAGTTTCACCTTCTTCAGATATTTCACATAGTGAAAAAATTGCATACCATGAGCCTTGTGGCTATGCATATGTTATTATCGGTCCTGATGGACACTCTATTAAACCAATTGTAATTTATCGTGGTGAAAATGCTGTTGAGCACTTTTTAGATCAAATTATGCAAGAAAAAGAGATGCTTGCTCAAAAATTAATGGAAATAAAGCCTATGAAATTAACTCTAGAGGAGGAGAAAGCTTTTCAAGAAGCTAAACTTTGCACTTTGTGTAAAAAACCTTTTCATAATGATCGTGTCAGAGATCATTGTCATATTTCGGGAGCTTATAGAGGAGCATTACATGCTTCCTGCAACCTTAACTTTAAACAATCAAAGAATATTCCTGTCATATTTCACAATTTGAAAAATTATGATGGTCATCATATTATGACAAAACTTGGAAAATATAAAGATCATCAAATAGAAGTTATTGCCACATCCCTAGAAAATTATATTACCTTTAGATTAAAGAAACCTGGATATCCTATTCAGTTAATATTTTTGGATTCGTTTCAATTTCTTCCCACGTCATTGGAAAAACTTGTGAAAAACCTCAACTCTTCTCAGTTTAAGATTTTGAAAGAAAATTTCCCCGTTAACACATGTTTAGATTTACTAACACGCAAAGGTGTTTACCCATACGACTATTTTAACTGCTTTAATAAATTCGAAGAACCATCACTCCCTCCCCCTTCTGCATTTTATAATTCTTTGACAGAAGAGCCCATTTCTGAGGATGATTATGAACATGCCCAAAAAATTTGGAATACATTTAATATGAAAAATCTTGGTGATTACCATAATTTATATGTAAAAACTGATGTTTTATTACTCGCCGATGTATTTCAGAATTTCGGAGAACTTTGCATGCGTTATTATAAAATTGATTGTGCGCACCTTTTTACCACTCCTGGACTTGCATGGCAAGCATGCCTAAAAATGACTGAAACACCTCTAGAGCTCTTAACAGACATTAATATGTTGTTGTTAATAGAAAAAGGGATTCGAGGTGGAATTAGCATGATTAGCAGAAGATTGACCAGAGCAAACAACCCTTATATGAGTGATTATAATCCAGATGAACCCAATGGTTATATAATGTACTGGGATGCTAATAACCTTTACGGTTGGGCTATGTCCCAGTACTTACCCTACGGAAACTTTAAATGGATCGATATAAATGGTATAACTGAAGACTGGATTCTATCTCTTCGAGATGATTCTGATATCGGCTATATTTTTGAAGTTGATCTCGATTACCCTCAGCACCTCCATCATACCCATAACGATTATCCACTTGCACCTGAAAGATTAACCTTAACCGAAGAAATGTTGTCACCTTATGCCAAAAGTTTACTTCACAATAGAAAATATGTTGGGACGCCAAAATTAATACCTAACCTTCAAAACAAGAAAAATTATGTGGTGCATTATAGAAATTTAAAACTCTATCTTCAATTAGGATTGAAAGTTACAGCAGTGCATAAAGCCATTCAATTTAAACAAGCTCCTTGGTTGGAAAAATATATATTATTCAACACCGAAAAACGTAAACAAGCTTCATCATCCTTTGAAAAGGACTTTTTCAAGCTTTTAAATAACAGCGTTTACGGAAAAACTATGGAAAACTTGCGAAAAAGACGTAATATTGAACTTTGTAGTAACACTTCTAAAAGAGCAGTAAAATTAGTAGCATCTCCCACCTTTAAATCATTTAAAACTTATGACGAAGATCTAACTGCTGTCGAAAGACTTAAAACAAGCATTCTGATGAATCGTCCTATTTATGTTGGGTTTTGCATTCTTGAACTTTCTAAACTCCTAATGTATAATTTTCACTACAATTACATAAAGCCATTATATAACAACCAAGCGACGCTCTTATTTACTGATACTGATTCACTAACGTATCATATTACAACAGATGACATATATAAAGATATGCACAGTAATACATCTATCTTTGATTTTTCTGATTATCCTATAGATCATCCTCTTTATTCTAATGAAAACAAAAAAGTCATTGGGAAATTTAAAGATGAATTGAGTGGTGAAATAGCTATAGAGTTTGTCGGATTGAAGGCAAAAATGTATTCCATAAAATCATGTAAAGATGAAAAAAAGAGAGCGAAAGGTGTATCCACTCAGGTTGTGCGACATAAAATTAGTCATGAAGACTATTTACAATGTTTACAACAACAAAAAACAAGTATTGAAAAACAAATAAAAATAGGCCAAGAAAATCATAAACTGTACACAATCTACCAAAATAAAATAAGTTTAAGTCCCTTCGATGATAAAAGATTCATCTTAGATGATGGGATAACAAGTTTAGCATATGGACATTGCGAAATTGATCAAAATGTAGAACTTTAAGCTTAAATATTGTAAAAATTGCCGAAGATATTGTAAACTATACTGTAATTAACTCTACTGTAAACTTCGTTATAAGTGTTATAATTATATGTATATAATAATTATGTTAACTTAATACATAGAAACTTTGAAAATATTTGTAAATAGTGTAAAAATTGTTCAAGATTTTATATTGTAACCTTCGTTATTGTTGACGAAATTGTATATACTAATTATTGTAATGACAACTTACTAGATGAATACTTGTAAAAAATGAATGTTGCAAACTTTGTTGTATTTGATAAATTATATGTGTGTACTAATTTTGTGATGTAAGCAAGATTAAAGAATTTTGGAAACACCATGTGGAAATAACGTTGCAATAAAGTTTTTAATTAACTGTAAACCGTGTCTGTTTTATTTCAGAATTGTTATTTTTTAGAATGTTTGTGAATTTTACTAATATGTTAAAAGAAAAAAGGCGAAGAAGAAAAGAAAACTGTTTTATTAAAAGAAAATATAATATAAAGTAATTTGATGACTTAATTTAAACACTACTAACTTTAACACTAATTCTAAATACACATTTTAAGAAAAGCATGATTATTATAAAAATTAATTTATTAAAAAGAAAAAATTAAATTTTTTATAAATTTATGTTATTAAAAAAACACAGGAATGTATTCAAAGGAAAATTGTTTTACAATTTTTCTAAAGATTACATATTCTAAGTATGAAAAGTAATTTCACGACTTAACTTTAATATTAAAAATTTTTCTAACTAAACTTAAACGAAGGTTTTGAGAAAACAGGATTATTTTTTTATTATTCAAAAACTGTTAATAGGATAATACAATACCTAAAACCAAATGTCTAATACTATAGAAGGTTAATTTCTAGCTTATATCTGTTGAAATGGTAGTAGTGAATGGGGATGATCGTAAAAGAAGTATAAATTCTACGCAAAATATTTTCAGTTTAAAATATGCAATAATAATTTATAAAATTACATTTAAATTTCCAAACGATCTAGCAAAATTACTAAACTCATTATACCCACATATGTGCAGAGCAAACAAATAATAAATTCACAACCTGGAAATTCTCTGAAACAATTGATTTGATTTTTTCTAGAAAGAACTGCATAAATTTATCAAGTGTTATTCCATTTAACTCTGTATGTTTTGTGTCAGTAAATAAAATACAAATTAAAAATACGCCAACTTAAATAACCTTAAAAGATTTGTAAAGTAATAAAACTGTAAATTAATTAATAAATCAAACAAGGTTAAGTTACATTTTCTACTTTTGTCTTATTTGTTATCTTAAATTGCAACAGTTTCAGTGCTTAAATTAAACAAAAATCTCATTAGAAATTTGTTTCTTTTGCATTATCTACTTTATTTACTACAAACATGGTTAAAATGGGCTTGTTTTATGTTCTTGACACAAAACCGCGATAAGTCTGGTAAATAACGAGGACAGTAACATTATGATCTTCAAATAAAACAGCGTGAACAGAATTAATTTAATTTCAAAGAATAAACCATTTTTAGGGATAATGTTTTTCGGGGAGAATTTTTTTTTTTTTTTTTGAAAGAATACAAAAACATGTGTGTAGAAATAAATGCCTAGAAGTAATTGAAAAAAAAAAAAAACATTCATTTGTAAAACATGTGTATCCTGTTAATTAAAAAAGTTATTTAAAAAAAATTTAAGCTTTGTTAAGTTTTCTAGATAAGCTTTCATTTAAATATATATATGCATATATAATTTATAATTTATTTGATTAAAAAAACAGAATGAGAACGAAGAATAGTCAGTCAAATAAATCATCACAGAAACATACATAAGCCAAAATGACTAGTTATCTTAAATTTGATTTAATTTTATAAGATTGATAATATTACTTACTTTAATTTATTAGCTACACTACCTATTGAAAAAATAATAAAGGACATAGATACAAGTTTTTGACAACTAAATCATAGTACTATACTGACTTATATGGAACAAAAATAATACGTGTATCTCCAAAAATGGTTTATAATAAATTTAATTGGCTGTACATTACAAAGAACGTATATATATAAGATATGACTGTTCAAAATTTTATATACGCACGATTTCAACAATATAACATAAAACATTAGTCCCTCGGTTTCAGTTGATTGTGTGACTTAAGGGCGATTGACTACACTAGGGTACTAGGCCTGCAGTTTCAATGGGAGTTTTGTAAACATGGGAATAAGACATATAAGAACTTACATTATTATTTAACATTTAAAAGATAAATATGTGGTCAATTATGTTCAAATATATATGTTAAATGTATATAAGTCAGTAGTCTGATAAAATTCTAATTGTCTAACTCAACATGATCATATATAAGTGTTATCGGGTTCTGCATTGTGTAAATTTTTGGCAAATATCTTACAGTATGGCAGAAATAACACCTATTTCCATATAACATTCAATCAGAGCCCTTGAAAAACTATTGTATGTTGCATGCCTTCATCAAAAGGATTCTTAATGATTTTTCAGAAATCTTTATTTTATGTTTATTTCAGTTTTTCATGTGATATGTGGTTTCATCATGTGCAATGTTTAAAAAGGTTTACATTATTTTTATATATATGCATATTGTAATTATTTAAAATTTTATATAAATCCCATTTTATATGCTCGTAAATTTTTCATATAATTTTTTTATATTTCGGCAACATTTCGTCAGCGTATCTAAATAAATTAAAATTTTGAGATAATCCGTCCATGGCACCAGCTCGAGGTTCTGAATATGTCCCACGAGGTCATAGAGCTTTTTTTTTTTAACATTTAAGAGCTGTAGTGTTATTTAAAAAAAAAAAAAAAAAAAAAAAAAAAAAAAGGCATATCTTACTTCGATTTTTTTTTAATATCAGTTCTTGTGCTCGCATCTGTAAAATCCGCAAAAGTGAGTTACTACCAAACATGGAGATGGCTGACGATTTGTTTGATATTATAGCCCAACAAAACCCTCTTCGATTTGTCGAAAATTAGTCTAATCCATCCTTCGATGGATTCCTAGAGCTATCATACCTTTATCTGGAGGGACACTCACACTTTTTCTTTTATTCTACATTACTATAGTAGACAGCTACTGCCCACTTTAACTCTCGTTACAATATTGTAGTTCGTAAAACATTTAGGGCTTCATTAAATTAAATTAAAAAAAAAAAAAAAAACTTCAAATTATTCAGGGAAATACCATAGCTTTTTCTTTTAAATTCATTGGACTAATTTTGAATAGCCATGTATATTATCTGTAAAATATATATTCACGAAACATAACATAAATTTAGCCCAGCAAACGAAATAAAAAAGGGGGGGGGGGTAAAATTAAATAAAAACCATAATGCAATTTCAAATGCACTTACAGTCTTTTCTAAACATCTCACTAATATAGCAGATATATTTTGTGTGACCCTGTAAAAAAAGAGTAAATATCTTATAATGACGTAATGAACACTTTTGTATGTCTTTGTTACTCTGTCCCCGTACACGAACAATTTTTCAAATCTCAACCAAAAATATCAAGTAAGCATTTCTATACTATACAGATTTAATTTGGATTTCTTGCTAATATTTATTTTTCAGATATGCTAATAAAAAACACACAGGCTGCACACATACACACCGACCGCTGAAGACCTATTTTTCAATTCAAGGGACTTAAAACGCGTACATTTACCAAAAACTTAGTTTTGAAAATTCGACAAAAAAGAAAAAAAAAAAAATGTTTTCTCAAGAGCAATGTTTGGTAAGATAAAGTAAAAAAAAAAAAAAGGCAGCAGGAATATTTAAACCCAATTCAACTATTTTCGTCTTTAATTGGATAATAAAACTTTTGTGGAGGGAGATTGGGGAAAAGTTGTTTATTTTCAATAAATTCACAATACTATCAAGAATTTTTATCATTTCTTGTTAACAATTAGTCTTAATCTCCATATTATGTAACCTTTAGGTTTGAGTTTCACACCGTCGACAATTTCCTGTAGTGTAGCACAAGTGCGACGTAAATCCCACTCAACTTCAACCTCAATATTATATATTTAAGTATTTTGAAAAAACTTGTTATTGGATTATTCGAAAAATTTCTTTATTTCTTTATTCAACTATTTCTTTCTTTCTTTCTTTTTTTTTTTTTTTTTATCTGATCTGCAAAAACTAATCACAATTCATTATATTTGAAGACTCTAAAAATAATCATCGTAGATTTTATAATTTAGTAAATTATTCTCTAAATTCGTGTATCTTTCTGAATGTAGCATTCTCTCGTCTAAAGGACATTTTTTTAAATAATAAAAACATATTTTTACCATGCCTTGTACAACATGAGAGTACTGTATCTTTCTTTTAAATAATTCGAACTTTTAAATAACGAACAACCCCAATTGCTTTCATTTCGGTATTATATGCAAAAAACATATAATAGTGAATTTTTTCATGTGCTTTACATCGTACATCCTTTTTTTTCTTCTGCTAGAATATATCGAAAACTTTATATAAATATGAAGAAAATTAAAGTGCATTTAGAAGCACAAAACTTTAAATATTAAATGAAGGAATATGCAAAGAAAAAAAATTTCAACACTGTGATAACTTTTTTTAACAATAATGTGTCAATCAAAACGGTAAGAGCATATCCATCAACCTAATATATTGCTTTTTTGAACTATTTATGAGGTATTTTCTGGTGGTACTAGAGGTTTCTTAAATATATTATGAGAATCACAATCTTTTCTGGCTGGTTTATTTTTCCTTGGTCAGTGCCACATTTTACGTTACCTTCAAACTTCCTGAGTACTAGGAGTGCTCCCATGTGCCTTATTCTTCAAATCTGTATCTTTGAGATGGGTTTCTGAGGTCCCCTAAGTATCTCTGTCCATTGTGAAATGGTGAGTCTGTATCCATTTGATAAGACAACTCGCCGTTTGTACATCGTTATCTTCAATATATCCATAAACAACTGTTAGGCAATTTTTTTAATGCATATTGTAAATGCTGGTGCAGTACATACATCAATAAATTTGTCGTGCATAAAGTCATTGAGGAACTTGTATATTTAGTAATACGAACTATGAATGAAGTATTTACATAGAGATATGATAAGAATTTATTTTAAAAGGCAAACAATTTTTTCTATTACCTTATTAATTTGAATATTATTAAGGGGCAACACCACTGTGACGGCCTAAAAAAAAAAAGAGAGAGATAGATTATTTATTTATTTATTTTTATTTTATTTATTTTATTTCATTTTATTTCACATATTTTTATTTATTTATTTATTTATTATTTTTGCTTTATTTTATTTATTTATTTATTTTTTATTTATTTATTTATTTTATTTTATTTATTTATTTATTTATTTATTATTTATTTATTTATTTATTATTTATTTATTTATTTATTTATTTATTTATTTTTGGGGGGGGGGTTAAGGAAAAATGATAGAGACATAATACTTAGGTTAGTTATTGAGCATATATTAAAGTATATTACAAAAAAAAAAAAAAGTCGGAAAATATTTCAAAATGGCGACACTGCAGCGATTCTCCCGAGGCATGTTGAATTTGAGACCATCTGCGGCACGCACTTGCCAATTTGAATCTGGAAAACAGAAAAAAAAAAAAAAAAAAAAAAAAACTATGTAATTTACATGAGTGTAACTAGCTAACCACGTAGGGAATTTTGGAAATACTGATTTTTGTGTAATTGACAAGTGTTTAAATAAAGTCGTTCAATTTTCCTTAAAAAAAAAAAAAAGGACAGTCGTTTGTAAATAAATATTGTTTAAATCCACTAATAGAAACTCTCCTATGTGGTTCACTTTAAAATATTATTTCAAAATTGTGGTTAAGTTTTCAGATAAAAAGATTGAAAAGTGTTAGAATTATTCTGCGTGCCGTTTTGAAAAATTGTAATGCGAGAAAAACACGTTTGAAGTTTTGAAGTGTGTTGTAGTTGTAGTTGTAGACATGAACAAATGAAAAACTTCTACTTTTGAAATGCTTCTAACTGTGCCCAGACACTATCGCAGGGTGGCAATAGTTGATCGTTATTATTTTTTCTGATTATTATTTTTTAACCCAGGACAGTTAATGTACACTTTCTGAGTTTTTAAGTTATTTTCTTCCATTCTGGTACGACACTTTATAAATCAATATTTTTGTCTGGAATTTCCTGGGAGTGATCTAAGTTTCGTGACTTTATTATTATTATTATTATTATTCAAAATTTCTCGATTTTTAGAGATTTTAATAAAACTTCCTGACAATTTCTTGTGTTGCAAAATTCAATGATTTTTTTTTTTTTTTTTTTTTTTTTTTTTTGTCACAAGTCACCTTGACTCAATAGAATGTGAGAATTTTGATTAGCTGATGTATTCTTATGAATGGATGAAGGGATGTGTATGCCAATTTATGGTCATCTTTTGCACGTTAAGGATAATCAAGCCGGTAGGGTTTTAAAGTGAATTCTGGTTCGCGTCTGAACTGGGATTCATACCTGGCACCTTGAAATTGAAAATCAGAGCGCTAAAAGCCCCGCCACAAGATGAACGTCGTTTTTGATTGTTTACTATCAGTAAAAATCAGAGGATATGCTTACTGCTCTTCAAATGGAGGGTAATTTAAATTGTGCACTTAAGAAAAGCAAAGAAAACTTTAAAAAAAAAAAAAAAAAAAAAAAAAATGTTTTTATAGATGTGAAAAGCGAAAGTAAGTCTGATTGAATATCATATTACGTTGTTTAATTAAAAACAAATGTACAGATTTGTTTCGATTGCGTACTGTAGTATTTTTTAAACCTTTCATTATTTTTATCATTATTTTTTATCATTAGTAAATAAAAAATAAAAAAAACTTTTTATAGATGTGAAAAGCGAAAGTAAGTCTAATTAAATATTATATTATGTTGTTTAATTAAAAATGAATCTACAGATTTGCTTCGATTGCGTACTGTAGTATTTTTTAAACCTTTCATTATTTTTATCATTATTTTTTATCATTAGTAAATAAAAAATAAAAAAAACTTTTTATAGATGTGAAAAGCGAAAGTAAGTCTAATTAAATATTATATTATGTTGTTTAATTAAAAATGAATCTACAGATTTGTTTCGATTGCGTACTGTAGTATTTTTTAAACCTTTCATTATTTTTATCATTATTTTTTATCATTAGTAAATAAAAAATAAAAAAAACTTTTTATAGATGTGAAAAGCGAAAGTAAGTCTAATTAAATATTATATTATGTTGTTTAATTAAAAACGAATCTACAGATTTGCTTCGATTGCGTACTGTAGTATTTTTTAAACCTTTCATTATTTTTATCATTATTTTTTATCATTAGTAAATAAAAAATAAAAAAAACTTTTTATAGATGTGAAAAGCGAAAGGAAATATTATGTTGTTTAATTAAAAACGAATCTACAGATTTGCTTCGTTTGCGTACTGTAGTATTTTTTAAACCTTTCATTATTTTTATCATTATTTTTTATCATTAGTAAATAAAAAATAAAAAAAACTTTTTATAGATGTGAAAAGCGAAAGGAAATATTATGTTGTTTAATGAAAAACGAATCTACAGATTTGCTTCGATTGCGTACTGTAGTATTTTTTAAACCTTTCATCATAAGAAAAAAAGAAAAAACAAACAAATAATTGCATCAGCTTAATTAGTTTATGCAGCTTTTAGTTTCTGTTATAACGGGAGTTATAAATTAAATTGCTGGAACCCTTTTTTTTTTTTTCTTTTTTTTTTTTTTGGCAATTCAAGAAGTTTTTATTTGTATACTACAGTGTGTTCTAAAAGTTCCAGTACTCCAACTTAAAGAACTCATTGCGTCCATGATTTTTTTTAAATATTAAATTTTATCGTCTGCTTATTATTGCATCCATTCTTTAATTTTTACCGTTTGTTTCTTTTCTCGCTTAAGTTGTGTGAGAATAAAGTTTTATGTTATTTTGTTCTTCATAGTGAAATGAGTTTATCACGCATTCAGAGAATTACGCTGTTTGAAGCTTATTTTGAACGTAAATCGTATGAAAAATGCAAAGATGTTTGGTGATATAAATATCCAGATGGTGCAATACCGAGTAAAAATATGCTATATCAGCTCGTTCGACAATTTCGTAATACAGGTTCTGTGCAGGTGTGTACAGGTTTCTCTACAAGAAGTCACTCCCAGCATGTTAAAACGCGTTTCTAAACACATGCGCAAACGAGTTCAGCTTTGCCTCCTAGAAAAGGGTGGACATTTTGAACATTTATTATAAATGTAAGTTCTGTATTTTTTCCTCCGTTATTTTAAATGTGCCTTTTATCATTAGCATAAAAATAATCGTTTTGAGGTTTGTTGTTTTGTAAATAAAAAATACATCAGCGTCAGTACTGGAACTTTTAGGACTCTCTGTATTTATTCCATTTAGCTCGATGATTCTATCTCTATATTTTACTTTTATTTCACCATTCGCAGAAATCGTACTAAGGGCAGAGTTGCCAACTTTTATAATTTATTCCGGAGCAATTTTAGCTCCGCCTTCTTTTCACACCAGACATTTTATAGACTATTTCTCTTTAATATGTGACAACGGTTAAATAAGGGAAAAATCATTCGTTACGATTTCCGGTGTGAGAAAAGGGAGGAGCTAACAATGCTCCGGAATAAATTATAAAAGTTGGCAACTCTGTAAGGGTAATAAAATTTTAGGTGAGATTTTATCTAACGTTAGATACTCATTTCTGTCTGTTTCAGTATGCATTGCAGCATATTTTATCAAATATTTTAATGTGTAATTTATTACAAGTAGAACGTTTATGACGTAAACGTCTTATGCATGACAATCTTTTTTTTTTTCCCTCTTTAGTATGAATATAAATTAATCATTAAAGGTACTTAATAACCATGGTATGCATTTATATAAAGAAAAAATATCATATAAACATCATACATATAATTATCAACATCAAATTTGCGTACACTGTTAGTAACAGCTTTAATATAGGTAAGCTGAACGGTCTTGATAGGGTAGAAATATTTACATAAGTATCATTTCAGATTCGTAAAGTTTCACATTTATTTATAATTGTATAGAAACTTTTATGTTACAGTGCCCTTTAGAGTAATAATAATAAATAAATACTTCGTAATTTAATGAACAGAAAAGTTTTCGTCGTACTATGAAGCGGATGGAATTGAAAAACATTTGCTAGAATTACTATTCAAATCCTTTAAAATCGACTTCTCTTTTTTTTTTTTTTCCAAGTTTTTCTCTAAAAGTGATAATTCTTGGATTAAAATAGATAAAAAGCGCTCCTTTCAAAATTTATATCGTAAATACTACAACTTAACATTCGAACTCATAAAATACTGCTTTCATAATTTTTTAAAAAGCAATTTTGCTTTAAAAAAAAGTAGACAACACTATTTAATTTTAATATTAAACTTGAAATGCTTGCGAATTTATCAATTTAATGGAAGGAATTGCGTTCAGAACATGAGAAAATAAACTGTTGAAAAATAAATAAATAATAAGATTATAATTCTGAAGATTTACTAGATTCTAGATTATATTGTGTTATTATTATTATTGATATTATTATAATTGTTATTATTTGACGTATCTAATATGTCAAAAAATGCCTTAGCTAGTTTTACTATGGGCAGTAGAAGTCGTAATTAAGCTTTATAAAGTTTTATTTCAATAATTCTAATTTTAATTTATTAATTTAATTTATTTTTATTATATATATTATATATATATATATATTATCTTTTATTATTTAATTTATTTTTTGTGAGTGTTATCTGAATATAAACATTTCTTATGAAAGCAGACATATTTGTGAATATACATCTTTAAGGTGAAACTAAGCTAATCGTTCTTATGCAACTTTAAGGAAATACATTTTCTTTTAAGTTCTATTTAAATTTATGTTTAATTATTTATATATATATTTTTTTCCCTTTTCTAATACATTAAATATTAATTTATGCTATTCATTTTCCACTAAAAATTTTCACATACCTTAAAAGCTTTAATTTGGATGAACTATTCATGAATTTGTTCATAGCGTAAATTTGTTCATAAATACGTTCAATCTTTTCCTATCATCTTCTCCTGCTCTGAATATTAGATATTGATTCACTTTTCTTCAATGTCAGCCAAAGTTTTAGCAAATATGCGTAACCCCACGAGAATGTTTTGCCTTTCATTCATATGAGAGCCCGCTTTTATTTCCGATCCGATAGTTTTAATTGGGGAGCTCATTATCATTTTAGGTGAAGCGTCTTTTGGGAACTGTTTAAATTTTATTAAAAGTCCGTGTAGTCCAATAACTTTTATAATACTTGTCGGTTGTTATCTTTAGAAAACCTTCAATTGAATCTCCCGATTGAATTTCGATACTTTTAAAATTTGTAACATTAAGAAAATTTTCTGATAAAATAAGTTAATCGAATTTATCACTTTGTTCTTGAATAAAATCGGGCGCTCTTCGTAAACGAATAACGTATCTTTGAATGAAAACTGGTTTTATGCCTGAATAACTTTCAATATTAATAGTTATTTTTAGTTTTTGTTCCGAAAATAGAATTTTTTATTTATTTTGTTCTTTAACAATTTTTCATTTATTTATTTGTTTGTTTGTTTTTACATATATTATAGGCTTTTTAAAATTATTTAACTTTATTTTAGTTGTATAATTATTTTATATTATTAAAATTTAAAACTTCTAAAATTTAAAATTTGTACTGAGTTCACGTGTTAACATAGTAATAAATATATATATATATATATAAAACCATTTTAAAACATTTATAAAAATTTATTAAAAATTGTTCACAAAGCTTCTCGCTACAACGTTGTAGCATCTTCAGGTAATTTTTTACACAAGCAAAGAGTAGACAGCATTTTATATAACAAAGGAACTTGATACGTTTATAGTAAAAAAAAAAAGTTGCGTGTACACAATATGATGAGTCCATTAGTTGTATGAATTCGGGAAACAAGGTTGAGTTTCAGCAGGGTCACACTAGGGATACATGTCAAAGTCTTATAGAAGATACATAATCTTGAAAAAGAAGACTGGAGGTTTCCGATAATACCTTGCAGCGTAGTTACGTAGTTACATGAATTTAGAAAATATTTGATATGTAAGACTAATATGTCCATGCTTGAACTCAACCTTGCCTCATAAATTCATGTAACTGCGTAACTACACTGCAAGTTGTTATAGGAAACCTTCAGTCTTCTTTCTTAAGATTATGTATCTTCTACAAGAATTTATGCCATGTATCCCTAGTGTGATCCTACTGGAACTCAACCTTATTTTCTAAATTAATGTAACTACGCAACTACGCTGCAGGGTATTATCGGAAACCTCCAGTCTTCTTTTTCAAGATAATGTATCTTCTATAAGACTTTGACATGTATCCCTAGTGTGACCCTACTGAAACTCAACCTTGTTTCCTGAATTCATACAACTAATGGACTCATCATATTGTGTACACGCAACTTTTTTTTTTCTATAAATGTATCATGTTCCTTTGTTAAATAAAATTCTGTCTACTCTTTGCTTGTGTAAAAAATTACCTGAAGATGCTACAACGTTGTAGCGAAAAGCTTTGTGAACAATTTTTAATAAATCTTATACGTGTTTTAAAGTGGTTTTTTTTATATATATTTATTACTATTTTATATTAGTTTAGTAATAGAGGAATAATGCATTTTCCCAGATTAGAGAAGAAATTTTAATAGGGGTGTCTGGATTGTTCGATTAACTTTTGTTCTCACTAGAACGTTTTAGAACATTAATAATGAATAACTATATTCAGCTGTAAAGCATTACGCTAAATTTGAAGTCTCATGTAGAATATTGTACGGAAATCACTCACTGTTCGTTTACAGGGCTACACAAAAGAACTAGATAAAAGTGCGACAATCGTTGCAAATTGATGGAAGTATATTTCAGGCTGGGCCATGTATAATTACTATAGGATTATATTTAGATGCACCATGTGGTCTGTATATAACCTTCGAAAGGTATACAGGGATGAAAATATTTAAGCGATAACATTCTTTTTTGTTGTTAGTGGATGTGCTTTACTAATAATATTTTACCATTTCCAGGAAAGCTGTTCGGGAATTGAAATAAATTCCTCATAGAGATATGGTAAATAATGTATGTTTTTAAGCTAAATATTCATCGCTTGTTTTTTGTATATTTACACGTTTTTAGGCTTCCTGATTACCGTAGTCAACTTTTTTAACGTTTGACTTTTGTCTGTGTCTCTGAGAGTGACTTAAAAACGAATAAATTTAGGAGATCCAAATGTTGTATTTTGAAGTTAATATAAGTTTGTTGCTGGAGAAGTTTGATCAAGATTGATAAGTGGATTGTTCGATTAACTTTTGTTCTCACTAGAACGTTTTAGAACATTAATAATGAATAACTATATTCAGCTGTAAAGCATTACGCCAAATTTGAAGTCTCATGTAGAATATTGTACGGAAATCACTCACTGTTCGTTTACAGGGCTACACAAAAGAACTAGATAAAAGTGCGACAATCGATGCAAATTGATGGAAGTATATTTCAGGCTGGGCCATGTATAATTACTATAGGATTATATTTAGATGCACCATGTGGTCTGTATATAACCTTCGAAAGGTATACAGGGATGAAAATATTTAAGCGATAACATTCTTTTTTGTTGTTAGTGGATGTGCTTTACTAATAATATTTTACCATTTCCAGGAAAGCTGTTCGGGAATTGAAATAAATTCCTCATAGAGATATGGTAAATAATGTATGTTTTTAAGCTAAATATTCATCGCTTGTTTTTTGTATATTTACACGTTTTTAGGCTTCCTGATTACCGTAGTCAACTTTTTTAACGTTTGACTTTTGTCTGTGTCTCTGAGAGTGACTTAAAAACGAATAAATTTAGGAGATCCAAATGTTGTATTTTGAAGTTAATATAAGTTTGTTGCTGGAGAAGTTTGATCAAGATTGATAAGTTTCAAGGAATGTTGCGTGTGAAAATTGTCCGTATAATTTTAAGTGAACTTTTAATTTTAATAACAGATTTAAATTCTATATAAATGTAGGTGAATTAATGAAATGGGAGTTGTTGGGGACGATAGCTTTCCTCACACAGAACTAATATCATATAAAACTCTTCCGAAGCCTAATTTGAATTGTTTAACATAGGTTTACACAACAGTACTCGTTATATTACCTCTTAATGTCCAACCTGTATTTATTGTATTAAATTTCAGGGTAAGAGAAAGTCGTGTGAATGACACACCAGATTATTTTCTTTTTTAAGAGTGTTGCTATTCCAGAGTTATGTCTTACAGACAAATTATTTTAAAAATAATTCATTAGTACCAAACATTCATTGCTCTTATTTTCGAGGCTTATGAGAATAAATACAAAAATTAAACAATTCAGATTTGAAGAGCCCTGACAGTGATGATGGGAAGTTTATATTTGCTAGTCATAGAATAAGTAGAAACAAAGAGCAATTTCAATTCTACTCCAAATTATAATATATCAGAAGTATTTTGCATGTTACAAATAAATAATTTATTGGTCGGTATAACACAAACAATTTCTTTTCTTAGAACAACATTTTTTTTTTTTTCTTTTTACTTATTCTATATGTAATATAGAGAAAGTATTGTATTCGTGAAAATTTTCGATCTCCGTTTTTTGATGGATTTACATGTTTTGGGATATCCTGAACACGAATTGATAGTTTTTAAAAAATGTCTGTCTTTCTGTGTGTATGACGATTTTTGTGGACACTATAGCTCACGAACCAATGAATGAAATTTAACCAAACTTGGTATTTAGTTGTACCCTGACATAAACTGGTGCTGATCAGATTTGGGGATCAATTGCTCAACAGGTGGCGCTGTGATCGCATTTTTTTTTTTTTTTTTTTTACTTTTAACATGGTAGTAATATAGGTCAAAATTTCGTATAAATGTACATAATGAGAGTTGTTTTTAACTTGTGATTGTAAAATAATATGAATTATTGATAATAGTAGTAGTTAACTATGAAAAAATTATCTCGCATGTGGGGGCATCGGTTCCCCCCCTGGTGGAGACGTACCCCCCGGGGAGGGGGGGGGTAAATTTTCAAGATGGGTATCTTTCGAAAGGTTCGTCAATACCTTTAAAACAAATGGTTGAACTATAAATCTGTGATAATTTAAAACAAAGTTATCGATTTTTTTTTTACTTTTAACGAAAAAAATAGTTTTTTTTCTTTTTCTTTTAATATTGTTATTGAGTGAATTTGTATAGGAAAATACAGAAGAAAGTCTTCTGGTGGCCACAACATACTAGTTTAAGAATGTTGATATTCCAGAGGTATGTCTTACAAACGAATCCTTTTAAAAGTAATTGATTTGTACCAAACGTTAATTGCTCTTATTTTCGAGGCTTATCAGGATAGATATCGAAATTAAACAATTCAGACTTATTATTATAAAAAGTGGTTCATTTGAATATAATGAGCAGCGAAACGGGCAAAGCCAGCTAGCAATTATATATAATTTTGACCTGTACGAATGCATAAGTATCAGAATAATCACAAGCACGAATCATTGGTATCGTTATTTTCATCTCTCTCTTAAAATAACACAATGTAGATATCAAATGATTTTACAGATGAATATTAAAAAACGAAGTTAAAATAAACTGATTTTATCTTGCTGCTTTTTTAAAACTTAGATAATATAATCAGTCCTCGTAAATAAAAATTCTTTGAGTTGTTTTCATTAATTTTTCTTTTCTTTCTTTCTTTTTTTTTTTTTATGTTTTTATGTAATACATTGGAGAAGATAAATAAATTTTGTTAACTTCATTTTTTTTCCCCCTTACAGTTCTTTAATTTTCCATCTTTTTTTTTTTTTTTTTTTGTTTTTGTGGTCTTATATGTATTAACTATAATCAATGATGCATTAAATAATTCAGTAAGGAAAAGAAAAAAAAAAAAGAAAAGTTTCTTTCTTAAATCTAATTTAGAATAGAAAAATAATTTTATGCATATAGAGTTAAGAATGTTATCGTAATTACTTCGAAAAATTCTAAAGCGCTATTTCGTGTAAAAGAAGAAATTTTAAAAGAAACTATTTCAAGTTTTTGCTTTCCCGCTCTCTTTAACATGAATTTCTCTGACATAAATTTAAAAATAATTTTATTTTCCTTCTTGCGAAAAAAATTTCTGAATTTTCTCATCCATATGTAAAAAGATGCCATTTTAATTTATCTGGATGCATATTTAGTTTATGCCAATGGCTGGCGTTCACCTCCTCGTGATTCTAACGTTTCGAGAATTGGTTTAAAATAAAATAATTTTCATGATAATTTATAGACTAACCTTTCCCGTGCAGAGCAACTGCGTTATAGTACCTATATATGATCTTTAGAAAAATCTCATAAATAAAAGCATTGGAAATTTTCAGTTTTTTTTTTTTTTTCTTTCTCCCCAATAAAAGGGATTTAAATCTTTGTGTTTGCATCATAATTTCAATTTTAGAAAATAATTTTTTCTGCTGTTAAGTTAGAAATTATTTTTATCTTAAAAATCAAATATTTCATAAAATTTGACGTAATTAAATTACCAATTTACCATACTTAACTGAATTTCCACTGTTAAAAAATGTGTCTACAAAATGAATAGATAAATAATAATCTATATATATAAAAGAGTAAACTCACTGATTCACTGATTCACTGACTCAACACGGTTGTGGCGATCCTATGAGAGATAGTCACAATTTTTGGTGAGCAGGTTGATTTTAGGACCCTGACGCTCATTAAGACGGGATTTTGCGAAATACACCCCCCCCCCCCGTTGCCTTCTGCCCCCGGGGGGGCAGAAGGCAAAAATCACCTTTATAAGCATAACTCGGCTCCAAATTGCTTCACGGTGAAGAAATTGCAGATGGGGTGACTAGACTTGAATACAAAAAAATCATTTTCTGCGATTTTGGAATTTTGGATTTTTAAGGGGGGTAGGGGGTAAAAATGAGATTTTCGGGGGCGCATAAGGCAAAATCACATTTATAAGTACAACTCGGCACCAAATTACTTCACAGTGAAGAAATTGCAGATGGGGAGACTAGGCTTGAATACGAAAAAATCATTTTCTGCGATTTTGGAATTTTTGATTTTTAAGGGGGGAAGGGCGTGAAAATGATTTTCGGAGGTGCAGAAGGCAAAAACAACTTTATAAGCATAACTCGGCTCCAAATTGCTTCACGAGGAAGAAATTGCAGATGGAGAGACTAGACTTGAATAAAAAAAAATCGTTTTCTACGATTTTGGAATTTTGGATTTTTAAAGGGAAAAATGGGTGAAAATGAATTTCGGAGGCGCAGGAGGCAAAAACAACTTTATAAGCACAACTCGGCTCCAAATTGCTTCACGGTGAAGAAATTGCAGAGGGAGAGACTAGACTTAAGTACAAAAAAAATCATTTTCTGCGATTTTGGAATTTGGGATTTTTAAGGGGGCGAGAGGGGCTGAAAATGATTTTCGAAGGTGCAGAAGGCAAAAACCACCTTTATAAGCACAACTCGGCTCCAAATTGCTTCACGATGAAGAAATTGCAGAGGGAGAGACTAGACTTGAAAACAAAAAAAATCATTTTCTGCGATTTTGTAATTTTGGATTTTTAACGGGAGAAGGGGGTATAAATGATTTTCGGAGGCAAATTTAGAAAAATACGGATTTTCGAGTAAAAGTAATAGCTCAAAGATGAAAAAAAAAAAAAAAAAAAAAAAAAAAAAAAACCGCCAAGCGTCTTCTTGATAATATTTCCAAAAACTCATTTTTTGATTTTTTCCGATTTTTTTTTTTTTTTTTTTTTTTGGGGGGGGGGGGGGGCAAAAAAATAAAAATAGTGTCAGATCGTTCAAAATTGGTACATAGAGGTTTTCGATACTTACAAATCGATTGCGGATATTTTCGAATTTGTAAAATTATTAGAAGGGGTGGGAAGGGGGGGGCAATATGGGTGGTATGGGCAAAAACAAATAGAAATACAGTTACGCCGTTCAAAATTGGTACAGATAGGTTTTAAAGGCCTACATGTCGAATGGGGATATTTTCGAAAGTGTAAAGTTATTAGGAGGGGCGAGAGGGGGGGGCAAAAAAATAAAAATAGAGTTAGATCGTTCAAAATTGGTATATAGAGGTTTTCGATGCTTACAAATCGATTGCGGATGTTTTCGAATTTGTAAAATTATTAGGAGGGGCGGGAAGGGGGTGTGTGGGCAAAAACAAATAGAAATACAGTTAGGCCGTTCAAAATTGGTACAGATAGGTTTTAGAGGCCAGCAAGTCGAATGGGGATATTTTCGAAAGTGTAAAGTTATTAGGATGGCCGGGAAGGGGGGGGGGCGGAGGGGCAAAAAAATAGAACACAGTTAGAGCATTCAAAATTGGTATATAGAGGTTTTCGATGCCTACAAATCGATTGCGGATGTTTTCGAATTTTTAAAATTATTAGGATAGACGGGAGGGGGGCGAAGGGGGAAAATAATAGAAATAAGAGTTAGAGCATTTTGGGAATTTTTTCCGAAGGCAGTGAGAACCCGGTGCGACATTTTTCCTAATAAGATTTTTTTTTCTGTTTTTTTTTCACGTGATAAAAATTAATGCAATTTTGAGAATTCAGTAACTATAGTGACTCATTTAAAAATAGGGACCAGCGAAGCGGGCGTTGCCTGCTAGTTACAAGATAAAAAGAACTTTTTATATACCATGTTTTTAAATTTTCTGTTGAATCATTTAAACTTGTTAATTCTATGTATTAATAAATACTTTTTTAAAAATTTTTTGGATGAATTATCCCGTCAACTTGAAAGAAAATGATCAAATGTGTAATAAAGAGAGCAATTATAAGAAATTTTCAAACATTTATTAATTGAATAAAAGTATTAAAAGAATGCATTGTCATCGTGTTCTGAGCTATTCTAATAGTTTTAGATGTCTAGCTAGTCGGGAAGCATAATAAAAGTATTAAAAATCGATTGCAAGATTTATACTGGACAAACAAGAAAGCGAGTTAATAAAAACATGGTAAAACGAAATAACGTTCATTCTATTTATAACTAGCAAGGTAGCAAGTCTATCCGGTGTGGGCCAGATTAAATCAATGAAAGAACTGAAAGAAAGTGTAAAATGGAAAGAAAAATGCATGAAATATTTCCCGAAATCATTAATAGAAAATATTATGAATAAATAAATACAAAAGGTACAGCTTTAGTATGGGAAGCCCTAGGCGACTTTAAGTAATTTTGGCAATTTTTGTGATGAATTGAAATGACTATCGCAATTGCGTAACTAAAGGTCTTGGTGAAAAACGTCCGAGGTACTTCGATGACAGATTTCAAATTTCACCATAGGGGTCCAATACTAAAGCTGTTAAAAAAAAAAAAAAAAAAAAAAAAAAAACTTAATAAATCCAAATTATGACTATTTACAATTGAGGTGAAAGAGAACATAAAAGAACCCAATAAATTATATATAAAGTATCAATAAAATGAAAAATATTGTTTCACAGTAGAAAAGAAAAGTAACTACTTAATTAAATAAAAATTATAAGTTTATGGCAAATCTGTATGAAAATATTTATCAACACGCGAATTCTTAAGTTTAAAATGCACCAATTTTCGCAGCGTAACTGTTTTTATTATTATTATTATTATTATTATTATTATTATTATTATTATTCAAATTAAAAATAGCAGTAAAAATTAAAAATAGAAGTATTGCCCAGTAATTAAAACTCGACTAGTTTTTTTTTTTTTTTTTTTGAGTAAGCATCTGAATAATAAATACAGAAATTCAACATTTCCTTGTAAACGATATTCGCAACATTTGAATCTACATTTAAAAAAAAAAAAAAAAAAAAAAAAAAAAAAACATTATTAGCTTTTTTTTATTTACCTGATGATTCATATCCGTATGAACTTCTCTAACTATTTAACTCAATTTGCCTCAACCCGACTGATTAAAGTTTTTCGTCTGAGCATTTCAACAGCAAAGAATACTTTTAATGTCGAAACAATATGTCTACAGCAGTTTGGAAATAAATAAAATTATACTCAGGGGCGTTCTGTTGCCAGAGAAATAATAAATAAATACGGTAAAATAAAGCCACAAAAATAGGCTGAATCACGAGCTGATATATTATTTGCATATTAATGCACAAACATTAAATTTATTATACGGCTAATATCTCTTTAAATTTGAGCTGACGTAAACCATAAAAAAAGAAGAACATTTATAAATCAAATCCTTTTTTAATTTGCTTATAAGTTCAAAAGTACAAAATTTCGAGCCATTGTTGTAGGGACGCAGATGGTTTAAATGAAAGGAATTTTAAATACAAAAGATTACGGGTAAATAAAAGTGCATAAAAATTATTACCTTCTTGACATCGTAAGAAAATAATTTTTGTATTCTGCAAATCTGGCTAATCACAACTGTCGAATGATATCACTTTCAGCCCTCTACTCCCGTAATTAATATTTTGAAAGTTTACCACAAATTTCATGCTTGCCTATTAATATATAGATTTTATTTACGGGAAAAAAAATTAATAAAGGTGTGTTTTATTTCCATATTTCGGCATCAAATAATTCTTTTTTTTTTTTTTTTTAATTCATTTTAAAGTTGGAATGGGATTTTTATTTAATATCTTTTGATCCAGTTATCCGAATGTGCTAAAAAATACGGCATTAGCTAGATTTTTTCCTTAGTAATAAGTGTGCAACTTTTCATAGCTGTCGGTTGAATGGTTTAGATTTGTATAAAACGAACTAAAAATCCAGGCAAAAAGGCAATCAGCTTTAAAAATATAGAAGATGAATGAAAAATCTAAAAAAATATATAGTTTTGGCTTTCAAAAATTTGTATCTTAATATGATGATTTTGATTTAGATAACTAGATGGCGCCACAACTGCTCTGCCGAATAACTAACCTAACCATGAATGCTACATAGATATGAGGCATAACTGGCTTTAAGTTCTTCCAAATATACTTATAAATATGAGGTTTTTGCATATGTTTCAGCACTAAAAGTTAGTTTTTTTTTTTTTTTTTTTTTTTTTTTCAATTTCTTTAAGAAAATGTGCATTTTAGTGCATTAGTTTGCATTTTTGGAGCCGAATCTCCAGATCATTTTGATCATTCTAATTTGAGTTGAGCTATCATATAGCTTTTTACGTCTCCATCGTATCGTTTCCATAAAATTTAACTGTAACTGGTCCATGTTAGATAAATATTATATAGGTACTTTACTTTTGTTAAATAATGGAAAACGCTGCTCTCTCTATAAGCATATTTGAAACTTTATTGTGCCTAATGATAGAAATGATTTCGTAATTTTTTTCCGGAATATCTTGTTTTGAATTGAAAATTGTTATATTTTGTGATGCGTTCACATTTTCATTTGTAAATGCGTGAAATTTAAAAGCATTCTAATAGAGATATTAATAAAACATGTATTTCATTTTCCAATAAAGGGGAATTAGCTCACAGAAAATTGCGACAGATTTCATTTCGAACTAATTTTTGAAACTCGAAAATTAAACAACGATCGTCTTCATGGAGCAACATACATTTTAGAACAGTAACAACATATTTTTGTATATAAAATTATTATTTCATGTATGATAATCTATGTTATTTCCATGCCTGTAATCACGATTTATCAGTGGCGGCTCGTGCACCGAAAATTGGTGAAAAAGCACACTATATTTTACGCTGTATTCATTTATAGAATATAAATTTACATGTTAAGACCATGCTTAATAAAAATTATGATTAAAAATACTTAAATATTATTTTTGAACTCTTACCTATTTTCGGTTCACGAGCCGCCACTGCGATTTATACAGTCGAAACTAAACGAAACAAACATGTATTTCCAAAAAATCCACTTCACTTAAAATAAAAAAATAATAATAATAACAGTTTTAAGTAGTCTTTTTATCTATATTCATAATAATATATAGAAGATATATACAGTAGAAGATCTTTATAAAGCAAACCTAAAAACACAAGGTTTTGCGTTATATATAATTTTGCATTATATATATCACGTTTCACACATAATTAAATTTACCTTGTAAACATGGCCAAATATGCTGAAACATATCAAAACAGAGTAGGGTATTTTTCAGTTACATTCCTTGGTAAAAATAGTCCATATATGCCTGTACAAAATCATTTATTATGAATCATTTAAAAAAAAAAAAAAAAAAAAAAGGAAATTAAAGGGGACTAATGTGCAAGTTGTACCTGACGGGACTAAAGTGAAAGTTGTACTTCAAGGGACTAATGTGAAAGTTGTACCTCATGGGACTAATGTGCAAGTTGCACCGAACGAACAAACTACTTCTTTCAACGAAAATGCCTACTAACCCTGGACGATAGGTCTAATATATCGTATCATATTATATATCGTATTTATCGTTATAACTCAATACTTACTTCGCTTCCTTCTTCGACTCGTTTTAATACGCATTTTTTATATGCATGAGCAGCCCCCGAAAAACAAAAACAATAAATCATTAAATTCATTTTTTTACTCATTTTTATTTCATATTATTTCACGCGCACTTTTTATTTCCAAATTCAAAATTATTAAAAAAAAAAAAAACTTTTTCGATATCGCTTGTAACGGATACTGATTATTATTAATTTTCTTTTCTTTTTCTTTCAATAATAATAAGATTAAAAAAAAAAAAAAAAAAAAAAGATTTTGATGAAATTCTGGCAAAAGCAGAATTTAGTTTAGGACGGAGGACTACTAGTTTTTTTTTTTTTTTTTTTTTTTTCCCTTCCCAATTATAACATCGCTTTCAAATTATTTAATTATATTTTCGATAAATTTTAGATTTCGATAAATGTCCAACTATCGAAAAATGATTTCGACAAATGTCCAATTATCGAAAACGACAACGCAAAAATCCCAGATTGAGACTAATAGGCCCTCAGTCCTTAAAAAAAAAAAAATGTATACACTATTATCTTGTTTTCAAATCGTATTCATAACTTCATTTACAATGCATATAGTCCCTATCCTAACAATATCTTTTCTGAAACGAGGAATAGTGGGACGAACTCGATTTTTATTCAGCGAAATGCATACAATCATTAACCACACGCGAACATACCACCTACTTTGCCTAAAAATGTCAAAATGAATAATCAATTTTACTTCTTGGTACAAGCAAGCGCTCGTCAACAATAATCGGAGTTGGCATTCCCCTCCGAATCGTACATATAACCCATAGTACATATGTGGAGAAAAAGGGTTTAGGCGTGGGAACACGAAGAGCAGCATTTCCGTTGAAACAAACTCGATGGGGTGTCCTCATTTTTTGTTGTCGAAAAGTATCGAGTGGTAAAGGGAGATAGATATTAATTATCTTTAAGTCACACCCCCTGCCAGTTCCGAAATTCTATGAACTGTATACAGATATTTTCGAAATTGATTCAATGAGCGATATGTATCTTGTTCAGGCAGTAAACGATGGTTGGTTGTAAATGATAAGCTTAAAATGCAGGAAAAGGAAACCTCAGAAATTTATAAACAAACAAGGATGCCATTAGCTTAATATGATTTCACAACAAGAATACTGATAAAGATGATGGATCACTATCTGAATATGTTGTTTACTTGATATTGAATTTAGAAAGAAAATTCTTGAAGTTCATCTCTTAACAAAATTAAAATGAGCAATATCTTGCGGTAGTATTCATATCCGTAACTATTCATGCGAAAATTTGAGTCGATGAGTGCATAATATTTTTCCTTTAAATACTAAATGTAAAAATTTAGATTTTTTTTTTTTTTTTTTTTTTTCATTTATATTTTTTAATTGATGTTTAAAGTTTAGAAATAATATATTTATCAATAAACTATTGAGAAAACTCTAAAAATTAATTAGCATGTTACTTACAATAAACCTTCTATTAACCGAGCCGGTGTCTTGATTTTGGTGTTAGGGACAAT